>JAQIWR010002663.1:0-10718 GCA_034695945.1 Glomeris hexasticha | reverse complement strand
ATAAACGTTTATCGAGACTCTAACTTTGACATCTAATAACTTTTTTTTTACTAATTTTCACATACATTTTGTTGCACCACTTGCTTTCTTCATGACTTTTCTGCAGGCAGTTTAAGTTTCAGGGTACCTTACAAAACCGTGTCAGTTCACCTTTAATAATCATCATTTCTTTCGAATTACTGTACTATCTAAAAACAAAAAACTTTCGCATTTCAAGAATTGCATTTACAAAGTTCCTCTTTTTTTATTTTCATTGTTCCAAGCTTTTCCACAAACTGCATTCCTGTTACTATCATAATTATTATTAAGCTACTCATCAATAAAAACCCTATTCGCAATTCTAAATAAAAGTTGATATATTACTATTCTTGCAAAATGTATAATCCTATTGGGCAATCCAATTGTACTTTAGACACCAACATTGAATGTACTAAACATACCAACCTGTTGCTGGGGGTAATAAGACGAGCTTTCATGATGAGAGTTAGCGCAACAACCAGATTGGCTACTAGCGATGCGATGAAGATGATGATTAGACATCCGGATTGTAAAGCAAGGGACCATGCCGCCATCGGATCCTCATCTTCATATCCCGATTCCAAAGCCAGCAGTCCATATGATGATGACCCATTACTGCCATTCGTAGGAGTACTTGTAGAAAGGTTCTCGCTGCGGTTCTCGCTGCTCACGAACATAGTGTCGTCGTTGCTGTTCTTCTTAAGTTCTTACTGCCCTTCCGACATTGTATCACAATTGAGGAACATTGCAATATGTTAACTGAATTTCAGTCCACAAATATTAGATAATGCTCTATTAATCTTGCTATTCGCATCAATTGTCTGCTTCTAAGTTACTTCGCCGCACTCTTGATCGTGTCTTCGCCAACTTCACAAAGTACTGGTGCAAATCCAACAAATGCAGATATTCAATCTTCAA
This sequence comes from Glomeris hexasticha, assembly GCA_034695945.1. Taxonomy (NCBI): domain Eukaryota; kingdom Metazoa; phylum Arthropoda; class Diplopoda; order Glomerida; family Glomeridae; genus Glomeris; species Glomeris hexasticha. The sequence goes on along the minus strand of JAQIWR010002663.1, from coordinate 9,782 downwards.
TTCTTTCAGCTGTATAAATGCTGAAGAATCATCACAAGGGAATGATGATGGTGATGGCCGTGAATGAAAATCAGTTTTTGGTACGAATTCAAACTAAATTGGCCAACAGTTTAGTACAAACATTGGCGCGCATAAAGATGCACTGTGGTAGGAATTCAGCAAACAAGATTGTTTTGATGCTCGATGCCCCAGAAGTGTAAACTAGGAAGTTTCCTACCACAAGAACTGGTGGGCAGCAATGAATCCTTGACGGCTGCTATCAACAGACTGGTGTCGTGAAGACAGAACACTCGCATCTTCGGAAGCCGCAAGCATGCGCAATGTGTTCAACCGTGGAAAAAACCTCCGAATCTTCCACACACATATACACACACACACACCAAACCCAAATGGTTCCTTGGCAACCTCCTTTTTCTTCTTATCCGTTCGATCCTGTACACTTTCTCCTACTGTCACAACTCCTTCCAGTAAATTTCTTAAGTGGCCATCGCATTCAAATATTTCCTTCTGCGACACTTAAATTATTGTCCACGACCAGACTTTGCTTTCTCCATTGTCCCACATTTCCTTCTGGCAGCATTGCATGAAATGAGTATCTTCCTGTAGTTATTGGTGTAAGAATTCCATGGTAAAAAATGAAGAACTTGGTATCAAAACACGTGTATAAAAAAGGGCAGTGTATATATATGTGTAATAAAGCGTAAAAGGTTTTTTTTTCCAATTTAGGGAGATTTTTTTTCTACCCTATGGAATAATACTTCTTGGTGGATAGACTTCTTGCATAGCATTAGCACCGGAAGACAGTATAGTAGTCATTGTCTTCGGAGACTTGCCAAAAATCTTCCTATAAAGGTCATCTTGGTTCTTTGTCAGTTTGTCAGGAATTTCCTTATTTTCGTTTCAATATCCTATTCACATTTGCTGTGGCATTCTATAATAGATACAAATATAAAAACTAAAATTATTAAGTTGTAATACATACCAATAATGAGAAACATGTTTCAGATTTACTGTTAAATTACTTGTTTTAAATTGTGCATTGAAATTAAAATAGCATTAATTTAAAGGGAAACTTAATTATACATCCTATTATATGATTCTTATTTATAACAGAAATAATACATGTATATGAAGGTTTAGCTTTGATTAATTTCACCAACTTAGTCACTATATTTACCAAGTCTGAAGCAGTATTGCTTCTTCAAATACACTCTTATTTCACATTTCAGTTCAACTTTTCTCACTTGCTGGATTATGAAATGCAAATATACTCATATCCAATATAAACACCAGTTCAAGATCACAATAAACCACTAGCTACCAATGCAAGTATGCAAAACTTCACATTGGCATATTAATACATAATATAGATAGAAAGTATTTATAGGTAGTAGTCAAAAAATCAGGAAATTCTGCTCACAAACTTCACAATATGGCAAATGTAAAAAGTAGGTCCTCGGCATCAATTTTATGCCTGGCCACTTTCCCATCAAATTGTATGCCAGAGAGAAAAAATGTAAAAGTAAACTGTATACGGCCACTTGGGAAAATTGCAGCTTCCGACCTCATTCTTCTTATCATGTGTGATTACACCGTGTTTTATTTTTAGCCTAAATTCCAGTACTAGCAATATGGAAAAAACAAGTTCAAATTGTAAACCTTGCCATTGATAAACCTATTAACACTCCAAACTTGTTCCATAGAAAGGCAATTACCTAGCTGTATATGTAGTATTACACTGTGTGATAAGATAAATCTCGAGATAAATATCATTAGACTAAATCAGTGCTGTGTACTTCCGGCAAGTATATATTTTGAAGTTTCACATGTGCCACACTCAATTCCCAAATGAGCTTATCATATAAGTCCACTTATAATGTTCAATAATAGTTTTTGAGAAAACATTGTTGTTTTTAGTAGGCCTATACCATAATGCAAAAAAAATTTTGTTTGCTGTTTGAAGACCTGTATTATATATTTCAATGGGGAAAATGGGATCTCACATGATGATGAACTTAATACTCATCACAATGCAAGTCAGATTCCCACGATTTTTACGACATTCTTTCTATACATAAGCACAAGTATAATACCAAATTCACCTCGATTGTGTACCCTCGATTTTCAACTATACACTCACTTCCCTTGCTTTAATCCTGGCTTTAATTTTACACAGACTTTATAAAAACAGAATAAAATAAAAATGATTTTTGTCCTGAATTATGGTGTTTTACCATCGATAAGAATCAACAGGAAAAATGTAATCCATATTAAGCTATTTTGTTGAAATAAAACTGAAATTTTTGGCACTCATGCACTACTGATTTGCAACATGGTAAACGCCGGGTATAACGAATTCTAGGGGACCACAAAAATGTCTGTTCGTTATAGCCAAGAGTTCGTTATAGCCGAATTTGTTACATAACCGGATAACAGACAATTTTATCATGGAGTTGATTTTATTGTGGACAAATTATCCCAATTTTTGAAATTAGACATGATAACGGCGTTTTTCCCGCTATTTTGGTACTGTAGTTACTATATCAGTAAAACCTGGAAACTGTCAACAGTGAAAACCTGTCCATGCTGGAAAATTTGATTTTTTTGGCACCATGGACTGCAGATAAATGTTTCAAAAAACCTCTATGCGGGAAAACCCTGTCTATGGTGGAAACTTTATCCGGTCCCATGAGATTCCACCATAGACAGGTTTTAATTGAAAAGAAAGGAAAAACATGCATTAAAATTCAGAAACTCAAAGACAACATCTTTATATACAATATGAAAAACAGCAAAACAGTTCGTTATAACCGCGAGTTCGTTATATACAGGGTTTACTGTCAAATCGTCAAATGAATGCAGAAAATGCAAGATTTCTGGGCTCTCCTTTGCAATTCATTTTCAGACAATTTAATCCATGGATCGATGCACATTTACTTAATTACAACTTCCACACTCTTGTTCACAATCAGTTTTATACAAAATTTCCTCTAAAATGCGACATATGGTCGACGATCAACCATAGGATCAACCACAATTCCCAAAATAACTCTGCAGTGATTTTCCTTCTTGAAACATGGCCTGTACTTCCAAGAAAGCCAGTAGGGTATATCAAGAACGGCTAATCATATCAACATTGCACCTCCTTGATTGCACACAAAAATACTATATATATATATATGCATTTCTCACAACCTTACCATGCATGCAGCAGCTTGGGTGAATTACTGGCAAAATACGGTTGAGTCAATAATCACAGGTATAGAATACAGTTATCACATTGTGTGGGACTTCTCATTTCAGGTTGAGTAACCGCGCGTGCATATCAATTTGGTGACATGATCCCAATGTTGCAATGTGGAGGCCCTCCGGGGTCATCAACCCCAAAGGACGAATCCCACTCTTCCACTTGCATCAGCCACAATCCCTGCATACAAATATTCAATCATAATATGAACACAAAATAAAAACGGTCGTTTTTTTATCTAACTAATGCGCGTAGAATTCGAAACACCCAAGGAAACACGAACAATAAAAATAAAAAATTCGTCGCTTATTCATATTTTGCGCGCTAATTAAACCACTAATTAAACGCAGATTAGTTAAATAATTAGTTAGTACGGATTGGTTCTCACATGAATGATAACAACCGGTATATTCAAAGCATTTCCAGATTAAAAGATCGACCACGAGACCGACCGGCGTCCAAAATCTCGACTGAACGCGGATCTACGATAAAAAATTCCATTACAAAAGAAAAAAAAACCGGCGCTCTAGCTTACAGATTTCCGGACGTTTTGTCGCCCGCCGATTAGCAGCGGACCAATATGGCACCGCCATCTTGCCGCCACTCCGCATTTTTATGTACCCGTTCACTAGTTCACAGCACTGCATGATTTTATCATAGTAGAGCAATGAGCAAACAGATGACAGGCAAAGAAGCTGCAGGAAGGATGCAGCTGTGCAATCCAGTTCAGCAAACTTTCTAATAAATAAATACGTATTTGTGTGCGCCAAAACAGCTGATATAGTTGTGCAATATACACATGAGCCCCAAGTGTTTGGCTTCCCTGCATAGCTGCGTCGCAAGTTGCAACAAACAATTATACGTACACATGCATAAATTCAACTTCTGTGTTTTAATAAAAATATTAACATGCGCTTTTCAACTTACTTTACAATTAATTTAGCTTAGGGTTATAATCTTCAACTATATCCTGAAGTGATTGTGGTGACAGTTCATATCACAAACTTTTTCCAGGGTATTGTAAATATATATTAACCCAGCACATATATTCATATTTACACAAACAACAAGCATAATTAGTTCGAATATCGAAGACAATATGTATCGCAAGTGAGAAACAATTTGGGAAAAGCGATTAGAAATTATGTAGAGCACCTACTCAATGGTTGCTAAGGACGCGTATCACATAGCAACGGATTGTTTACAACAAATCTTCCAAGATAAAATGGAAAATGCCGAGTTGACAGTCACTGAAAAAGGTGCAATCAATATCTGCTAATATTGTCCTAATGTATATAGATGCATAAATATGATTTGATAAATTGACATGTACCATATAGTAAAAACAAAATTAAATGAAAATAAAACATTAATATATTTTGTTTAATTTTCACATGTCAAAAGAAAGTTCCAACTCTCTATTGGACATTGCAGCAGCTGATGTCAGCGAATTGGTAAGGAAAATATTATGTCATGTGACGCAGACATAAATTTGGAACTTCCACTTCGATTAAAAATATACAGATGACCCGTTTGCAAACTATATTTTGCATGAGCAAAGTGAATTACGTAAACTATGGGGTAATAAATATATCATGCAAGCAGGTCATGATAAAGTATTTTTTCACATTAGATATAGGTCACCATTATTGGCATCTCCCAGTCTCTGTTATACTGCAATTCCTATTCAAATTAGAAATATTTTTTGGTTTCAATTAAGTTTACATTAGGCTTTTCACTACGAATTGATTTAATAAATGTCAATTTACTAAATACATATTATACAGGTAGACATCTTGAAATGTAAAGTGATGCTGAAAGGCATATTGCCGGAAATGTGGACCGAACAAACGGTGGAGAAGCTGCAGACTTTCATCTTAAGTTTGAATCATAATTTGATGACATGCTGTTTGCAACAACGAGACAAATCCGAAAATATCATCCTTCAAGTTCAATTGCATATGCAAATGCCAACAAACACTGGATTATTCTATTTTGTGAAAAACCGCGCAACACTTAGCGCAACTGTAATAACTGTTCAGACATTCCTTAGTTCCATGTCCTATGGCACCATTAATTCCAACATCCTCCAAAGCATTCAAGGACTTTTCAGATTCCTATTTGGTCCTCATTTCAGTGGCACTATGGAACCGGGTTGGCCACACGGTAAGCGCAGCAGTTATAATATTCACAAATTCAGCATACAATAATCATTATAAATGAAAGGGAAATATTCTGTATTATTCTTATTATACTTGCATTAATTACTCCAATTGATTTTTCCAAACGAAGATGTCGCGAACACTTTTCTGCGCAAGTTCCACGGTCTCATGTCATCATCGTACTCCGCGTGTAACAAACCCGTACGGGTGTTATACGTTCCTGAAGCAGGAAAGAGCACATATATTGAACAAAAAGCAATGGAAGGCAAGTATATATAACAAATATCTTACACTATAGAATGTAATCCAGACAAACTTATACGTAACTATTTACTTTAATTAACAGATGTTTTGCTCAAGTGGATTGGAGAACTGCGTGAAATTCTATGTTGTGATGTTCAGGTGTTGAGCAAACCTAGCAAAGGGCCATTACAGGAAATGAAAGAATGGCAATTGTATCATGAAGCAATGACTTCACTACAGCGACAACTCACCAATCCGCAAGCCGATGTTATTTTGGGCATCACGGCCAATTCCCAATTCGCAGCTGACTTCCACAATCTGATGATCAAATTGAAGGTGTTAAAGTGCAGATTAGAAACACATTTTAATTGTTTTTAGACCCACGCCATTATTAATAATTTGGAAACGAAATATTGGAATTCTGTAGGAGGAAATCGACTCGGTTCAGACTATCATCTCACATTTGAGCATCCTGCAAGAACCATGTGAAATACTAGAATCATCCAGTGTCGATTCCATGGCAAATCATTACAACAGCATAATAAATTGCATCAGAATAATTTGGACAAATTCACCAACTTACAATTCCAATGACAAGATAACTAGTCTATTCATCAAGGTACAGCACAATTGGAAATGCAGCATATTATATCATGTTTAATTACAGTTATATGACACATGATTTCAGTTTGGTTTTGCTGTGATCAATCGTTGCAAAAGGGAAATAACACTCCAATATCAATGTGGCAATTTGCTTTTACCAGATGGAATAAAAACCCTGAAATCATGCATAATCTCTTGCCAGCAATGGAGAGATAATTACAATAAAGTAATACTGAAACACAGTAGTATATACTATACTGTCAAATTAAATCCAAAATGAATAACGATTACTTCATTTTGAATTTTGCAGGCTGCATATTTACATAGGAAATTTTCCAGTAAAAATTGGCAAATAGATGTGAATATTTGCATGAAACCCACAGAAGCATTTAGTCAAAGATGCAATGATCTAATACAGGTAATCGAAGATATCTACAAAAATTGTATGTAATTTCTGGCTTGTTAATTCCTAAAAGAGAATGTAATATAAACTATAAAGTAATTATCATTTATGTATACATACTTATATTTTAGGTGAGCGAATGTTATGAACAATACAGTTTGAAGAAAACCTTACCGAGTGAATACGCAACACTCGTTACGCAGCAATTTCAAAAGCTTCATGAATTATTTGAAACTGCACTTTTGCCAGTGACAAGTAATATCGAAATTGCACTAGATGTTGGGTCATCTGAATGGTACCACATTTTCAAAACGTAAGTCCTGCACAGGTTTACAACAAAATAATATTCCCGTATATAATACAACAGCCGTATTTCGAAATACGGTCTGCTACTTGTTGTGATCAAAAATCTGTATTAAATACTGTCTTGATGCATACAATTTAATATAATAATATTCCTAAAATTATCACCCCAATACAGTTTCATGGAGAAAATTGCAAAACTGGATGCACTCGTTTGCAATATTATATCTACAACATTTGGGAAAATGGATTTTGTGAAATCCAGAGTACAATTATTACAAATTCTTCACACTTTTGGAAATAGGGAGGCAAGTAACTCGATTAATTCTCGAGAAACTTTCACCACACCATGTGATATACAATTCAGCAAAATGTTGCGCAGATTTTTCAACGGCAACTTGTCGACTTAACAATTAATACTCACATGTTGTATCAAGAGGAACTATCCATAATGCAGAAAGAGTTTTCCAGGAGAACATGCCATCTGATGCCTTCGATGTCCCAAATTCCTGGAGAATTCTTGTGGATCAAAGGACTTCAGCAGCGGATGAGTACATCGATGAGCGTGAGTATCTATAAAACAAATATGTACCAATTAAAATTGTAACATTTAAAATTGTTCCATTTCAGTTACTACTATTGACTGTTGATATTGTGGGAAAGCAAATACCAAGTGATGTTGAGAAATTGCACAACAAATTATGGACCTGTTTTGAGAGTTACAAAAAAGGCTTATTGGCCACGTGGCACGAGAACTCATCTTCAATAGACTGGACATCATTATTGGATAATTATCTTATCAACCATAGTCAAGAAATCCCTTCTATGATTGAGCCCAACATAAACCCGTAAATTATAATATTGTTTTCGACTATTATTGCCAAAATATCATGCATATACATATATTTGTAAACAGCGCCATTGTGAAGGTATCTGCAGAAGCAAAAATATTTAAGGAAATGAATGTAACAACTGGAATTCCTACTGATGATATAACAGAACAATGGGAAAAGATATCAATCCCTTATAATCACATACTGCTACTAACTCAAAACTACAACAGGTAAAGTTATATTGGTCAGAAAGTTGCGCGTATTATACATATATATATTATAGTAACTATAAAATAGTTTAACATTTCAGAATCATCTCATCCTTATTGGAAGAAGAACTGAGATTGTTTTCAGGCAAAATAGTGAAGTTAAAGACTGAATTCTCACCAGGAATTGTATTTTTGAAGTGGTCTAAATTGGACGCAAGAATGCAAAATTTCATTAAACGCTGTAATGATATTTTAAAACAAGTACATAATTACATTTACTTTTCAAAATCTATTTATAAAGTAGCACACTCGTAAGAAAATGCAATGTAATTTTCAAATCAACAGACCAATGGTATTATTTCGGAGTACAAACTTGCCAATTTGGTCATCGAAGAGCAATGTACGCGGATTAAGGACTGCGTGTTAACTACCAACATTAACAGCATCATTCCAATCTCATTGGATGAATTTAGTAACATACAAGTAAGGCGATTCAATGAAACAATTTCAATATTTGGAACGTACGGTGATTTTCTTTTAGAGTGAATACAGACAAGGACGCGTTGAAGAAATCCGACAAAGTCATCGGAAAATCATGTCGGCAATTGAAAGTGTATCCAAATTATTCAGTGAAGATAATGATGAAGTGAGAAGATTACACTGAATAGTATAATTCCATTATTTAAACACAACTGAAGTTTGGACTTTCTAAGTAGAATGTTAAGCAACAGCTGCTAAACTACATTGCGGAAGTCAACCGAAAAGAATTGGATAACTTCATCCAAAATATTACAGTGTCACTTATGTACATTAGAGACAACATTAAAACTGCAAACTTCTTTCGAGTTCAAATTGCTATTGTTGAAGGAGAGGTTATAGTTGTTTAACTTTAGTATTTACGTAAATTCCAACTTTTCGTGAAAACGCATAATTTCAATTACATTTCCAAGATAAAAGTAACTCCATCACCATCAGAGATTAATTCATGGGTAGAAACACTTCTGAAATCATTGATGGAAGTCGATTACATAAATCTAAAAGACGTACACAGTAACGATTCAATGGTAAGGTATTTGTGATGGTATTTGTGTATCATGTATATATTTTATGCAGCATGTTTCATTTTTAAGACATGGGAAAATATGTTCTTGATGGATGCCAATATTTCAAGTTACCAAAGAGAAATAATGACAGTTACTCACAATGCAACTAAGAAGCTCGAGAAGTACATCGAACGAATCTGCCAATCTTACGAGGAATTGTGGAAATCCGAGCCGGCAATTGTTCTGCAGAATTACACTGCTTCTGACGAAATCGTTTCCAATGACTGTGCCAGGTAGCCATGCAAAATAGAAAATAATTAGTAGCATTTATTCAATTTTTAGATAACACAATTATTAAATTCGCATACGTGCAGATGCCACAAACTGGAATTGGACATTGAAAAACTTGATGCAGAAATGCAAATGGATTTCTTGGCAGTTGATTCTTGCAAACTGAAGAAATCCTTGTTAGATTGCAGCTCAACTTGGAAATATGAATTGGCATCAGTACTTTTGAAAACAATACAGCATCGATTACAAGAGCTATTGCAATACATGAAGTCTCCCATTACTAGGTAATTTCCGAACATCTTAAAATTGGCACAAACGGCCCATTTATATAATTCTAGTTGTATTTCTGGAAGTAGTAATTGCAATCACAGGGTGACCACTATTTTTTTGAAAAATATTATAGGAAATATAGGAATTTAAGATAAAAATATAGGAAAATATAGGA
>JAQIWR010002662.1:0-10720 GCA_034695945.1 Glomeris hexasticha | reverse complement strand
CTCCGGGCTCTCCGGTTTCCCCCATCTTCTAATTAACTAGAATATCTTCTTAGGGATTCGCTGTGGGCCCTGAAAAAATGATGCATTAAAGATGCTTGCGCTGCACCTATATGGGTCTACGGACTACGGGTTAGCACGCTTGCTTGCGAGAATAGGAAAAAAATATGTGAGGGTAGGGCCCCCGGGTTAAAACACATTGATTGTGTATAGGACCCGTTAGCATGAGGGTTATTATTATTAACAAGACTGTGCACCAGCCCACACATCAAAGTTATCAAAGTAATACTTTGAGGAAACGGGTATTCCAATGTTGTATTGACCAGGAAACTCCTCAGAACTTAAATCCGATCGAGAATTTATAGGGAATATTGAAGCCTGGAGAATATTGAAACCTGGGCTTTTCAATGGAGTATTTGTTTTGAAATAAATGGCGTTTGATTTGGGTTTTTCATCGATTTGAATTTGTGCTTCAGTTGAAAGTTGAGGATATCATAAACTTTTGAAAAGGACTGTATACAGGTGGCCTTCCCACTGCATAAGCTAGAACAAACTCTCCATACTAAATTTTCCCTCACGTTGCCTCTCTGCACAGGCCAAAAAACTTTAATATGTGAAAAGGCTTTTAATACATTTCTAAATTTGAAAACTAATTCCAGTTTTTATATATAAATTTGTACCAAAGCTGCAATGAATATTTTAATAGCATCAACCTTGAAGTGGTAATAACTGTAAATATAGTCGGCCCAGTCTAACTACAGCTCCCCTCCGTGGGAGGAGAAAAAGGGGTGTGCAAGTGAGGGTCTTCCTTTACACTAATCCCTTCATTGTTATCAAAACTGGACAACCTGGTTTCAATTAAAGCTCCTGGCCACTTCTTCTATTTCAAAGGACCAGTCCAATTAAGAAATTTGGTCAGTTTTGATAACAATGAAGGGATAAGTGTAAATGAAGAACTTTACATGCATACCCCTTTTTCTCCTCCCTTGGAGGGGAGCTGTAGTTGGGCTGGGCTGACTATAAATGTCTAATAATGTCCCTGCAAAAATATTATGAAACCCAGATGTTTAGTTTCCTATTATTAGTATGCATAGGCTATGTTATCCACTCTCATTCATTTTATTCATTTTCAGACTTGTTTCTGTGCAAGAGGTTTGCACCCCGGTCTTTTCCTAGAGGTGGTTTTTCAAATTGCAGGTAGTGCAAAAGATATATTTAGTGATATTACTTGTGATTGTGTTTGCACGTTAACATATTACTCAAGTACGGCCCTAATCTTAAATTTACAGGCAGCACAAATGGTTCGTCATTACAAACGTAAAACAGATAGAAAACCAATACCATTTACTGTTCTCCGTGATGCTGCAAAACTTCTAAGGACTGGAAAAAGGAGTCTTCGTAGTGCTGCAAAAATATTTGGCATAAGTCACACAACATTATTGCGTAATATGCAACAGATGGAGGAAAGTGACGATACTGGAGAAGACCATCGTAATGGTACAAGAATATTTACTCGGCAACCGGAGAGTCGCCTGGAGGAGTATATTGTCCATGCTGCAAACATTTACTATGGACTTGCTCCTATAGAAATTAGAAAATTGGCCTTCCAGTGTGGACAGCAATTCAACGTACACATGCCACCATCTTGGCAAAATAATGGCATGGCAGGAAAAGATTGGTTTACAATATTTTTAAAACGCCACCCTCGCTTGTCAATACGAAACCCAGAACCAACAAGTCTTGCAAGAGCAACCAGCTTTAACAAGTCAAACGTGAATGCGTTTTTCAATAAGCTAGCTGAGGTTTATGACAAATATAAATTCAAAGTTGGAGACATTTGGAATGTCGACGAAACCGGGATTACAACTGTGCAAACGCCATCCAAAATCATTGCAAGGAAAGGCATGAAACAAGTTGGTGCGATAACCTCTGCAGAAAGAGGGACATTGGTCACAGTGTGTGTTGCAGTTAATACGATTGGAAACTACATGCCCCCAATGATAATATTTCCTCGGAAAACATATAAGGAACATTTTGTAAACGATGGACCACCTGGATGTATTGGAATTGCTCACAAGTCTGGATGGATGATGGAAGATGGTTTCAAAATATTCATTGACCACTTCATTGAATATGCCAAGCCCTCTAAGAAAAGGAAGGTTTTGTTGTTACTCGACAACCATGAAGAATCGCACCGTGGATTGACAATGCTTGACAAAGCCAAAGACAACGGGCTGGTTATTCTTTCATTTCCACCACACTGTTCACACCGATTACAGCCACTAGATAGAACTGTGTATGAGCCGTTAAAAAGGTTTGTCATCGATTCTGAAGATGCATGGATGCGGAGCAATCCAGGGAAAACCATGACCATTTACGACATCCCTGGTATCGTTCGTGATACCCTACCAAAAGCAGCCACCCCATCCAATATTATTAAAGGTTTTATGGTAACTGGAATAGCGCAATACAACAGAAACATCTTTGATGAAGAAGATTTCTTGGGATGCTACGTTACCGATAGACCAGAACAAAACACTGATGAGCAATATTCCCAACTGGATTCGCCTACAAATTCAGACCAAGCTGCAATACCTGTAACAGTACAATCAACATCTGCTGCTGTATGTCAACATTCACATCCAATACTCACAGGTATGTATATTAGGCTGAGATACAGTTACAATAAACTACTAGATCTTTGTAAATAATAATTACTGTTGTCATTCTCCCAGACTTGCAGAATCCTCAACCAAGCACTTCACTGCACAGCATCTGTGTTCCCTGTAAGGACCCTGAGTTTGAGGCATTGGCACAAGTGAAATCGACATATGGAGATGGTGGAAGCAGTGTAAAAGGTCCTGGAGGTAATTTTCTAATTGAGTTGCTGTACGTAGTGGTTAACGTTTTAACAAATGGTCTAATAGTGTTGGAACTAAATGTTTTTAGGTAACCAGTATTTGTCGAATCACAACAAAAACAACAATGACAATGGAAATGGCAAGTGTCAGACAAACAAACATGTCAAACTAAACATTACTTTTTGTTGGCAATTAACAAAAGATCATTACTTTTCATAGGCCATCAAAAGTTTTCCCCAACAATTGTACGACCTTATCCAAAAGTTGCAGAAAGAAAAACTGGAACCAGGGGCAGAAAGAAAAGGAAAAGTGAAGTGCTGACTGACACACCAGTAAAAGATGGAATTTCCCTAGAGAAGAGCAAATCGCTGGCAAAGAAAGTCGTTGAAACCAGAAAAATGAAAAACTCACCCAGCAAAGTAAACAAACAAAATAAGCTCGCAAAAAATAATGATAGTTCCTATCTTTGTATTGTATGTGGTGATAGTTATTCCAACAGCCGCCCTGGAGAACAATGGGTCCAATGCATGAAATGCATGAATTGGTCCCACGATGATTGTACACGCGGTGATGTGAGTTACATATGTGAAAACTGTTCACAATCTGATTAGAAATATCAATACAAGTGTTATCTTAACCAGTTACATTTCATTGTATAGTTACAGTTGTTTAAATGTTCATAACCTGTTTTCAATTTTTCAAGCACAAAGCATAATTAAAATGTTTGATTTTGAGTTCAATTAACAGTGCAATTTCTTTAGCAGATAACTTCATTAGAAAACAAAATAAGCCTTGCAAAACCGGATGCAGAAAAGACTTGTCTACCCTGTTTTTTAAGATTATTCCAGTGTAGAATTAATATAGGGTTAATTCATTTATTATTCAATATTGGACCCCACAAAGCTGTGAATATACAGCACCATCCTTATTGTTGTTAAAAAAGGTTCTATTCAACCAAACATCCCGCTTACTCAATGAATTTAACTTTTTTAATACATTTTTTTAAATGCATACATATCATTGGTTAATAGCATTGTCTAAGGTGTTTTCCAGTAGCAGCGAATAAAATTCGTCATGTTGAGATTGAATGCCATCTTTGTATTTTAGGAATGACAACTGCATTTCCAGGTGCAGTATTGCACCGGTAAAGTCGTAATACTTGTGTACCATCACTGCATCACTTTGATCACCTGCACATATTAATTAACAATAAATAGGGAATTTATCAGAATATTCAATGTGATAACATACGTACTATATTCTTTATAGAGGGAGTTGCAATTGTCCAACACTTGGCTGCAAAACTTCTGCGTGACACCAGGAAGGTTTTGTTGGAAGATCACTGTACGAAGAACACAAATATGACATTTTATAAAGTTTATATTTTGTTATTACTTGCGGATACAGTAAAAGTTTTTTGGAATTGCATAGTCTTACCTGTCCAATAAATCCTGTCTGTCATGAAACGAATTCGTTCCAATGTTTGCCTCATAAAGTAAGTCCGTCTTTTACAATCCATATTTGAAAGTTGCTAAACAAAATGAGCACGGTAAAATGAATTATACAACAGCTCCCAATAACAATTCCATGTTTTAAATCTTACCTGAACCAAAGCCTGGCTCAGGTTAATGTGCTAAACAGTTAATGTGCTAAACAGAAATATATTTTTACAGATGTTGAAAGCGCTAAATGTGCTTCATTTGACACAAACACTATGCTATCTGGGCTAGTTGCTGCAGTTTGTTTTGTAACCTTCATCTGCCCATTTTGTAATAGTTTAGACAAACAACTGCTACGCTATTTACGACACTTATATGTTCATAGCAAGGACCATACATTTTTCATCAGGTGCGGCATTAAGGGTTGCAAGAGGTCCAACTGAAGCTATAGAGCATTTACTTTGCATGTTCATCAGAAACACACTAATGATGTTCAGGAAATAGAAGTTGACTACGATGTTCTGGAAATTGAAGGCTATACAATGATGCCCTGGAATTGGGCAACAATGACGTTCCAGCACATATGGAAATAAATTATACTGACACATACCAGTCAAGTATTAGCAAGGTTTCTGAAGCAAGTTCAGGTCATATTAGTTTAAATTCGAGCCTTAAAATGAAAAGTTAAGCATTTTATTTGTCACTCCGTAAGAAATATCCAATATCACGTTCTTCCACAAAAGATATTCTTTCTGATGTTTGCATACTGTTGAAAGATTACTGTGACTTGGCCACAAAGGAAACTCATAGAATATTTGCAGAAAGAGGTTATAAAGAGGTAGATGTGAGCACCATTCCAGGGGTTCCAAAATTTAGACCTACAACAGATGACATGCTTGGCAAAAGATTAGAGCAAGCTGGCTGCTATGTCTCACCAATTGAGTATGTACTGAGCAGATCCAAAAACCACATTGCTACTTATCAGGTGATCAAAAGCCCAACTTTTTTTAAAATATTTTATTACACCACACAATTCAAGTAATGGTGAATTTCTCGATTTCTGTGATGGACTAAGGTGTGCAGAAAAGGTTTTGGAGAATGATGCCACATATCAATTTATTTTTATTTTCTTTTTCTTTGATAAGTTGCAACTTTCAAACCCTCTTGGCTCAAAGACAAAATACCATACAATTTGTGGCTTCTATTATTCAGTTAGGAATATACCTCCAAAGTTTACAAGTAAGGTGGACATGATACAACTCTTAGTGTTATGTAGATCGATCAACTTGAAGATGTATGGTACACAACAGGTTCTGAACCCTGCAACAACGGATTTGAAAAATTTGCATGAAAATGGGTCGAGTGTCCAGTACCGAAAAAAATAAATATGTTTTCAGAGTTTGTCTTTCCATTCTGGTAGCTGACAACTTAGGCGCACATTCAATTGGAGGTTTCTTTAAGTCATTCTCTGCTGTTAGGTAATGCAGGGTCTGCATGGCTAAGAAAAGTGATATTGGTGTAAAATAATCACATGAGGATTATTTACTCCGCACTCCACATGAATATGAAATCAGGTTGCTCTTTTGCAAGGGGACCCAGCACTTAGTTATTTGCATGGCATAAAACGTGACTGCCCACAAAATAAAGTTGCTGGCTTTCACATAATAGGTCCTTCCGTGCCAGACATAGCAAATGATATATTAGAAGGTTTTGGTCCAAGCTCTTAACAACTGTAATACAATCCAATATAATAACATTGCATTCACTCAATGATATTTTGAATGCATTCAGATTTATTTACGATGAAAAGTGTAACAAGCCCTCACCTTTCTCATGGGAGAATAAATATGGGGTAAAGATCTCTCAAAGTTTTAGTCGAAGGTAGTGCTTGTTAAGTGCATTCCCTTTGCTTTTTCGCGTGTATTTTGAGAAACAAAGCTTGGAATGGACTATGTTGACGCTGCTGCTTGATATTGTAGATGTAGTATTTAGCGCAATTTAAGACAGTAACTCGATACCCACAAATAAAAGTTGTTATCCATGACTTTGTGGAACTTTTCACACATTTATATGGAACTGATTCACTCACTCCAAAATTTCACTATATGATACATTATCGTTATGCAACAGTCACATTTGGCCCTCTTGTCCACATGTGGACTATACGTTTTGAATCAAAACATAAATACTTCAAAACGATAAATGTAGACTAACAAATAACATGAAAAACATTTGCATGACACTGTCTGCACGACACCAGTTTCACCAATGTTACCTGCAATCACTGAGCAACAGTATTTTCAATGATGGTGTTAAAACTGTAACGTCCCAAGAACATTTCTTGTATTTTTTGGAAGAGTTTAAGAGTTAAGAGTTTAGAAAAGAGTTTAAATCAAGTTAATAATATTTACCTAATGGGCGTTAAGAGAAATCAAATCCCTCAGGGGAATGGAAGTAGCGAGGTCCGTAGGAAATATTCCCATTGGCCGCTGCCAGTGGGAATTTGAATACGGACCGGATGCGAGACATTCCGTGAGGGTTTATGACACGAGTATAGCGCGTCATTTGGTGATAAATAACGCTTGTTTAAATAGTCCAATCAGCGTAATTATGGTGGCGTCCTTTTCAAAGTGACAAATGAGAGTTATAGTTTTGGTTTGGGAAAAGCCGTTACTCGGATAGCATCGGTATATATATACCGGGGTAACGACTTTTCCCGGACATTCTTATGCGAAGTATAGTGGCGAGCAGAAGCCCTGCTTCCGCGAGTGGTGCGTGGTTTGGCCGGTTCTTTTCCTTAAAGAGTCGAGTTTTAGTCGAGTTTTAGAGCTTTATTCCTAGTTAAATATAGTGTTTGGATTCGAAGTTTCGTCTGAATCATGGATGAATAGTTAGTTGAGTTTAGATTGTTTTTGGCGTCGTGATGAAGGGATTGGAGTTCCGTTGATGATAATCTGATCTTGGAGACGCGGTCCGAGTTTTGTGATTCCAGTTTCGTAAGTTCCCAGTCGTGGGCTACGTGTGTGATATTCTTTTATTGATTTATTGTTGTGATATTGAAATCTTTAAGTGCTTTGCCGAGTATTGAGATTGTGATCTATCTTTTGAGTCTAAGTCTTTATTGGTGAACCGTGAAGTGGAATTGAGAAGTGGTTGGTTCTAATTATTTGTTCTCTGTGTTTATTCATTCCTTCCTTACTTGTTTATTAAATTTGGTTCTAGTTGTTCTGTTCTTCCGTAGTTTGTCATTCTTCCTTTCCAGTAATATTCAGTTCTCCGCGATACCGAGTATTGTATGCAGTCAGGGACGCTACAAAACTACATTCTTTAAGCCAATGATACTCTCCAGAGAACAATTGAATTTGCTTCCAAAAAAACAAATCCGTAAAGTTATTACCTGCGCTAGGAATGTCACTGTATTTGGAACATTGTATTTGGTTGGAATGGTTGTCATAACACAAGCAGCTATACATGATGTGCGTTCGTGCAAACCACGCCCCTTATGACGTTTCACCTTTGGGAGAATTTGACCGCGGGTCACGGTTTGGAGGGCAAGCGGGAAACATGTGCGTGCTTTTCTCGTGTGCATTGCGGCTGCACTTGGCTTTTTACAGACAGTTTTCAGTTGATGTTTCCGTTTCCAATAATTATCGTCGCCCTAGTCGTTTAGGCAAGTAAATAAAAATTACGTTACATGTGAAAACAAGTGTGCGTATATAAGAAATTAATTGTTTTATATGTACGAAATACAGATCGAATTTCCAAGCCAGCAAACGGTGCAGCAGTGGATACATTTACTAACGTCAGGTATTTTTACAGTGAAACCATAATTTAAAATCGAATTTCTAATTAGACATTACATTAAATTTACAGATTTCAAAATAAGTGCAAATCGTGCATTTTACCATTGTCTTGTTGATGATGAAAAAAGTTATTTCAAAATACATTTTAAATGATTTTGCCTTTCAAGAAAAATTACACCAGTACATGTTACAAATTCAGAAAAAGTAATAATTAATTTCCCTAGTGGAATTGCATGAAATTTTCACATGCCTGCATGTCTTTTGCAGAGTTTTTATTGTACATTTTGTAGGGTGTAATCCGATTTTTCTATGTTATTATGTTAGCATATTTTAGCCAAATGGCTGAAGCAAAATGGAAAGCACTTGGTTTAAGCCAAGACCCCATGACACTGAACATGAAAACTCTAACTTCCGAGCCAGCTGTGATTCCAAAAACAACAATGAATAACATGCATTTGTTTTTGATTTCACGATCCAGCAAACATACAGGTGAACAAGTGCAGGTCAGTTTCTTGACATTTTTATCTCTCTATTTGTGCTCAAAACTAATATGTCAAAAATTATTATTTGTAGTCTTGGAAAGCTATGTTAGGATCCGAAGATTTCGTTAAGAGTGGCTGGGTCTTGGATTTGCGTTTACAACAGTTTGAATGTGGTAGAGAGAAGCGATTTCTCATTCTGGGAAAAGTTAGACATTCTCAAAGATGGAATGCTACACCTTTAACTCCGTGGTTTGTGGCCGAAATGGATGGGGACATTTTAGGCACGAATTGTGACTGCATGGCTGGGTAATTTTAATTGTTAGCTCTAAGTTATAAAATAAGTTATAAAAATTATGTTTATTTTGCCAGATTGGGAAGTGCATGTTCTCACATTGGAGCAATAATACTAAGTACCATACAAGCAAATCAGTGTCGCGATGAAAATAAAGAAGCTTGCACATCTTTGCCATCAGTTTGGATGCCTCCAGCAAAGAAAAAGGTAAGCTTAATTGATCGCAATTTCCGTATATGCAAACCAAACAACTTATTTTTTTTTAGGTGGCACCTGCATTACTTAAAGACATAAATTTCTCACATGACAGCTTGTCATCTACACATCAAAAGAAAACACCAGAAGAATTCTCCGTATCACCAGGCAAATTAAAGTCATTTTATGAAAAACTCTCAACATGTAAAATCAAACCAGCAATTCTTCGAGTTACCGAAGGCTACAGTGAGCAGTTTAGCACACCAGATTTGCCACCAACGCTGGAAAAACAATTGCATGATGATGCATGTGTTGGCATACCATTTCTTGAACTTGTAGTATCATGCAAGGAGAAATTTAAATCTATTCAAGTGGGTATTGGCAAGATTGTCGATTATGATCTTTAAATTTCACTGACAAAATTTATATTACAGGTTACACAAGAAATTAGCACTCTTATTGAGCAAATGACTGTGAAGCAATCTCAAGATAAGAATTGGTACAAATTTCGAGGGGGTAGAATTACTGCCTCAATATGGAAAGAGGTCGCCAACACCAAAGTTGAACCCTGTTCACGAAGCCTGATTAACAGAATCTGCTACCCATTGTCGTTTCAATTCAGCACTGTGGCAACTAGGTATATGCAAACATTGCAGCTCGTGTTTCTGGAAAAATATACAATATTTGCTTGGTTTTAGATGGGGAAAGGATAAGGAGGCAGTTGCAATTCAGCAGTATTCTATCAGTCAAGCCCTATCTCATCGTAATTTTACTGTTGAAAAAGTAGGACTCAAAATCAGTCATGAACATCCACATATTGCAGCCTCACCAGATGGTTTGAGGTGAAATGTCCTTACACTTATCGCTTGACCCTACCAGACAGAAATTCAGTTCCTTCATTATTCTGCATGGAATATTGTGCTGGAGAGTGAAAGTTAAAAAAGAACCACGCTTATTATTACCAGGTGCAATATCAGCTTAATGTTTGGGACTTGCCTTTTTGCGATTTTGTTATTTGGAGTCAATCTGATATTATTGTGCAAAGAATACAAAAAGATCCTGAGCATTTTGAAACTGCGCTGCATAAAGCAAACGATTTTTATATGAAGGGAATAATGCCGGAATTAGTAGCGAAATGGTATTCAAGGATTCCACTGAGATCTCTACCCGATAACTTAAATACTGGAAAAGATATCTCCGATGATGAAGAGAAATTATGGTGTATATGTAAGAAAAGAGACAGTGGGAAAATGATTGCGTGTGATAATAGCAAATGTGAAATTCAGTGGTTCCATATATCTTGCTTAAAAATGAAAGTGATTCCAAAGGGCAACTGGTTCTGTAATACCTGCAAACCTTTAATGATACGCAAAGAAGAAACAAATTAACAAAAATTTAAGGTGTTCAATTTTGTGTTGATTGTTTTGTTGAACACGAAATAAAGGTACATATTTTGTATTATGGTGGTTTTTTACAAGACTTTATTTTTAGCACTAATCTAAAGGAACAATCGGCCCGCACAAGTTAACTACAGCGCAACATACGAGGGCTGTCCAAAAAGTATCCGACTTTATTTTTTTTTTTCATTTGGCAATTACAAATTAATCGTGAAACTTGGCATAGGGTTAGAAGGGACCTTCAGGAGTATGTG
>JAQIWR010002661.1:0-10720 GCA_034695945.1 Glomeris hexasticha | reverse complement strand
ATTGTGAACATGAGGCAGGAATGGACTGCAGCATTAAACAGAAAAAAATTTCATGTTCCGAACATCTTCAGTTGTAGACCTGTATCAAATATATCACATTTTTTACACTGTACTTCAATATAATGCTAAAATATATTTCGGAAATAAATGTCATTACAGGATGCATTTTTATTTCAGTACAATTTTAAATTCACCTATCCTGCACATATGCAGAATAAACTCGCCATATTAATTCAATACTGCATATGTAATATATATGCAATTGTTAATTAATTATACTAACATATTTCATAATTTCTGGTCCAATAAAACAATATAAAATACGAATAGAAATTACGCTATTAATTCCATTGTATTTTATGTATTATTAATGAATTAATTTGGGAATTTATACTTCACATACTGCATATAAATCTTATTGTAGATAGTTTAATACGAAATACTACACGTTTAACTTTGTTTTACATATATGTACTTTCAATTTTTGACTCCATGGCCGATGAATACGGAGAAATTCCCGAGAAAACACGCAAAACACCACATGCGATCGTGAAATACGATCCATTTGTGTTAGGACGTAATGGCGGCCGACCGCAGCGCCGCTGCGGGATACGCGAATCCTAAACTTGTCTATAAGCTCTTCTGTATTAAATTAGTTCCAATTATTGCTTTGTGTTTATTTCTTCGTTTACCATATTGTATTAATTTCATTTTTTGTTATTACATACACATGGGCCACCCCCCCCCCCCCCACTTCAACCGCAAATTCTCGGCCAATCAGAATAGGACAGGCCATGCCCACCAGTGTCCCATATTCCCGGCCAATCAGGACAGGCCACGCTCATATCCACCAAGTGTTTAGGAGAAGGGACAGAGTGCGAGAACAATGGGGAAAAACCACTTCCGGTTGTGACGTATTTTCCGGTGCCCCCTGTGAGCCTTGTTATACTACTGTCACATGTTCTGCGGCCATCTTTATTCAAGATGGTGGCGTATCAGTTTTTCAATTCTATTTAGATTAGAATGGCACCAAGCCACCACAAATTACAATTCACTACAATAGGCGGTACAAGGTGTTCAGCGGCCGTGTTTAGTTTACAAATGCACTATAAGTCAAAGCAATTGTATGGATCTGAAGCAGATTAATATTGACGAAAAATTCTGCAAATCAAATTTAAAGCATTATATACTATATTACCACAGGCACCTTGCCAGTGGCAATTCCATGGCTAGCATTGCAATGCTATTTCGTGTTGGGATAACAATAGTATCAATAGTTGTTCACAAAACATGTTGCATGAACATTATTGTGTGATATCAAAACTAAAACTGACATCTACCAAATGCATCCATATTTGATAGAGCGGCTAATGAATATGGAAATATTATCTAATTTTTCTGGCTGCATAGGTGCAGTAGATGCCAAACACAGTTTGATGCAATTTCCTAAGCTTCCTGGGAATACGTTTACACTTACAAGGTCGTTTAGTTTGTAATCTATGGTAGACAAATGTGAATATAATATACCAGGAAAAAGAGTGCAATTAGTTTCTTTCATCGCCACCATGATGAAATCTCTAAATGATTTTGCCAAATTATAAAGTGATCATGAGCAAATGTGTCAAGACAAATATTGGACGACTATTTCCACAATTTAAAAACTACACTTTAAGGAGTTCCACCAACATATGTTGTCAACTATGATGAAACTAATTTGTCAGACGATCCAGGGAGAAAGAAGATAATTTCAAAGTTTCAAATTGGGTTGCCTACTTTGCTGACAACGCAATCGTATCAGTATGGTACGTTTGTTTTGTCAATCAATGTGGCTGTACAGCCACATGCTAGTGATCTTAGGCCTACTTCGCTTTACTTGTACATGTTGGTAGGAAAAAATGCCTAATCATATCAGTACTGCACTGCGGGAACAAAACCAAGAGCTGGACAATGTATGCCCCTTTGGCGTGTAGATATTATGGTACATTGCCACATCATACATTTGGCAGGGAATACAGAACTGGAGGGCGGATTGCACTAAACCCTCAAAAGATTCTCCAATAAAGATATAAAGGAAGAAACAGATGAAGCTGAAAACAATGCTTAAAGAAAGTGTGGCAGGCGGTAGAGCAAGCCAAAACTCAAAATAGTATTGAACCAGAATTGCAACTGCTATCAATGCCCAAGTATGGAGCTTCAGAATCTTGAACAAGCATAACCTATTCTTCTTACCAAGCACTGCTGAATGAAAAATACCGCTAGAAGAAAAACGGAATGTCTCCAATTTGCTAAAAATGATTTGCAAAATGAAATTACAGAAATCAGGCTACAAAAAGATCAATACAAAGAAATCAAATCAGTATGTTGTCTTCAGTTTCAGTGGCATAGAGCAAATAAATTATATTTCCATATCCAATACAGAAATCGCAAGCCTTAAAGAGCAAGTAGCGTCACTAAAACAACAGCTGAATGATTCAAGCAAACCAGCCGCATCAGGTGCGATTCATTTTAGTTAAATTAAATATGGAAAAACAATCATTAAATTTTCATTTATGTGTATACAGTATCTCCAAGGTAATTGATATTTTTTACAGAACTATCTGATATCCTGGAAAACCGGATGTCGCCTCATGCATGATATGAGAAAATATTTCCTTTATTTGCCTACTTATTATTTGATGGGAAGCCATTATGGATTGAAAAAACTTTGGAATGGTGACCGTAGTTGGACTGAACACTTCCGCGTGCGTTTGCACACAGATAATACTGGCAGAACAATTTTTCAGTGCCTTAATGTGCATAACTATGGCAGCGACCATACTAATGTTGAGGTTGTTAAAATTAAAAGTACATCAAGCAGCAAGCAGTCGAAACACTTAAGGTATTGGGTTTGACAATAAAAAAAAGAAATACGGACAACTTTGGAATTAATCATTTATGTTAACCATAAATTAGACTTAAAGGACTCCCGACAGGGTACAATTTACCTCACCAAATCGGTTTCCAATTTTTCCTTGGATTACTACGTTATAAATGCGATTTTCCTGAATTTTTGAAAAATTTTTGCAGATTGGTTTTGTGATTAAAAATATGAGAATTTACTGTATTTCGGTCGCCGAAAGTCGTCGGCACGTCAAAATTTACATCCTATGGCGCACCGATCATAGCAAAACGTGTACAGCAGTACGTTTTGGTCAGGTGACACATGCACTATTTCAAAATGGCAGCTCGCTTTCCTGTGCACATTGTGTCTCCCTCGACATTTTTATCAGTGCAGCTATTTCAATTCGAACCATCCGCTGAAGACTTTGAAGCAGGAGATGGAATAGACACCCAATTTTTAGGTGTTAAAAGTAATTGGAATTATTCATGTACTGATAAACGTAAAAAATGCACATTTTATTTCAGTGCTGATTTAAAAAATCACATTATATTCCAGTGTACTATACTCTATGAAGCCAAATTCAGTTAAGCTGTTCAAAATTCAGAAAGTAAAAGGAACTATAAAAACATCCAAGTGAACGCATGCATCAAAAATCGCTAAAAAAAGCTGCATGTATTATAGCACCTGGGCTTGCAGGGACTACAATGACGTCATGTATCTCCCAGGGGGGAGCATTGAGGCAACCTTACCCCTCTAATAACCTTGACTTTGAGCACCAAATGATTTCAAACTTACGATCATTAAGTGCAAGTGCTACTCACTGAGTGCAACACATTAATGTGTATGCCATAATTGGGGCACAAACCTATCGACGATGGATTGTATAACTGTCCCAGGTGACCGTTTCTGGTAGGTGGGAAATACGGATAGCTGGCGCCACTAGGTGGCCACTACATCGCCCGCAACACTCAAGTTGCCTTTTGATGGACACAAAAAATTCACAGGAGTTTTACTTTTTACTCCTTTGTAGCAAGCCCAAAAGTTGGAGGCGGATTGCCTATAGTTACTTAGAAGAGTCGCGTTTGACAACTACAGCCTAATGGCAGGCTTCCCTGCCAAGCATGTTCACCACATGCGAAATAACTTTTGGTTTTTGACGCGTCCCCATTCCTGCAAGGCAACTCAAAAACTTTCTTTGAATTTTCCACACTATACGAAAAGGACAAGATGGGGCTACCTCGTTTTTGCAAGGATACTTTACAGTTGCTAAACTTTTACCAGTGACATGACCATGACAGTTCTCCTATAAAGAGAATACGATTAGACATTGCAGCTTTTGGTAATTTATGTTTATTTGACGTGTTTTTATACTTGCAAAGAGTGCTGCAAAACAGTTGTTTTCACCTTCCTTTATCCATTAATTCAGAAACCGATTGTGAAATCCTAATCACAGAACAGAAAGAGAGAAGTAGGGCGCAGTCAGGGGTGATAACAATGACAGCCGAGGCAAACGGTATGTGTCCACCATCACGCACAATTACAGAATACGCCATGACATTCACATAGAGTTCATTTAGCGTATAAAGGGAAAAAAAAAACAAAATCAGTCAGGCCTATACAACCTTCGGATACTGCTGTTTGGTTACAGGAATCAGCTATACACTGTGCCAGGAGAGGCAGACAGTTTTGTTCCATTAAACTGTCTGCCCACAGGCAATGGGCGTATCTGATCAGTATTCTGATCAATAATCATAAATCTAGTGTTGTCCATGTTTTAACAATTTTCGCCAAATTCCCTGCAGTTTTAGCCAAACCAAATTCACAGGGTTTTCTAGATTTCCCTCCTGTAAACTCATTGCAAACTAGCTCATTGGTTGTACAATGGATGTCGATCCCGTTTTTCTTACGCAGAATGGCACCAACAAGCAACGATTCTGGTTGTCCGAAAATACAGGTTCACTTTCCAACAGGGGAACAGTTCAAGGATTTCTCAAAAGACATCAAACATCTGGAGTGACTAGGGGCGCACAAGGCCGGGGTAGTAAAGGTATGCTGTAATTTCCGCAATGATTTTGGGGGTTGTCGCCTCATGGTCTACAATACAAGGCCGTCCCACGGGCATGGAGCCCAAAAACGTCAGCAGCACCACCTCCATGGGCGTCCCACACGTTATTGCCGACTGTGGCGGTGGCGCTGCCAGCACGCTACGCAGAAAGGGACTCTATACTATAGCTACATGTAACATATTTTAATAGCACTCACCAGGAAGCGCCTACAGCGCGCCCATGCTAACTTCATATCAAGGAGGTTACAGTAGAACGGAGGCAGCAAGACAGACCCTTCCCATTTTCCGTTAAAAAATGTCGTTCCAGGAAATATCATAATTTCCAGAATCACAATTCCAGAATGTGCATTTTAGGTCTTATACCTAACTGCAAGCTTTTCCCACCCTTCTTGGCGAAGGTAATAAGCCCTTTGTGTTGAAATTAATTAACAAAGGGCTTATTACCTTTGGCAATAAGGGTGGGAAAAGCTTGCAGTTGGAGAAATCGGACTACAGGCATTTAGCAGCACAGCAATTGTATATTTTCACATTCCATAGCTATAAAGAACTTAGTAGCGAAAGCACAAGTTAAGGGCAATATGGTGCTGAGAAACTCTATTGCAAGCATCTGCAATCATTTTTACAAGTGTGTGACCAGTAGCCAAGGAATTGCACAGCTAGCTATAGAGAAGTGGCTTTCTATTTTGTGGCATGTTACCAATAAACATAAACATAATGGGAAATTGTATAAAATATGTGGTCATGAAGCCATAGGAAGAAATTGGATATCATCAGGTAATTTCCATAAGAAAACAAATATGAACTAAATTATGCTGATGCTTGCATTTTTAAATAGGTGGAGCTGCTCATAAACAGCTGGAATCCATTGAATCTGCCAGACAAGTAATAAAGGACATAGGACAACTGTCACCAAATTACCAGAGATCGTGACGTCATCAAATATAAACGGGGTTCTCAACTGCATTTTCACGGGAGCGTTCCATTTCAACTGTCATTTGGCTTACCACCTCTACAATTGTTTTATAGGTAAAACACTAGAAGTTTTGCCATTTCACTCTAATTACAAATTCCAAAGTATGGTTAGACAAATCCTACACTTTCAGCTCTGGCTATCTCTTCTACATTTCCTTATCACATATTTCTTACACATTTTCTTACAGAAAACACATGTATGCAATAGTGTATGCAACTATGCCATGTCTTGAGCAGCCAGTAGATGCCATTGACAAAGTGCTGAAAATGGAATCTGCACCTGCATGAAACATTGCAATTCCAATATGAATTTCAGAATTCAAAAAACATAGTACAACATTCCATATTTTGTGAACTTTTCAATGCTGCTTTTTATTGCCCAATAAGCGATTTTGAGAAAGGAAGATTTGTTGCGATATTGATTGCACATTTTTGTATTTCATGGTACCTTGGAACAGCAAACAGCAAAATATTGTACAACCTGTGTAAGTTTACAATAATCGAATGACACATGGGGATGGATAGAGCATACTGAATTATAAGAAGTGTTTAGGGTGGCTGTTTACACAGATCATGTGGGGAAATTCGAAATGCCAAAAGACTGGATAGTCAAACATTTCCTGCTTGCATGCACACCAGGAAATGGACTCCACGAAATGTTAACTGTTAAAGAACATCTAATTGCAAAGCAGTCAAGTTCACCACAAATGTATTGCACATATGTGTATATGTTATGACTGCAAAGCCTACAGAAAATGATAATATGTTTTGAACACCACGACATGGGGGGTCAGTATTCAATGCCAGGGTTGGGTGCTGGCCTTATAGGAGTGTGAAGTGTGAGGTTTTGTAGGAGGCACATTGGCATATGAATACAGCCAAATGTGAAAAATGTAAAATTTACTAGGCCTTTTTGTTAGTACATTTCATTTCAGCAGATGACTAGTATGCAATATTTTAAAAGTGCTATGTTGTGCTGCCAACATCCAACAGGATGTAAACATGTAAAACCTAATTTAAAAATGCTATAGCTAATCAATGATTTACATTTGTCAGAAATATGCAACTGAAAAAGGGTCAGAATTCGCGAATAGCAAATAAAAGTGTACAAAAAATGTACAGAAGGAGAAAATACTGTCCCGAATATAAAATTAATTCTTCAACGGGAATTAAAAGATGAACGTGACTTTGTGCTGCTGGACAGCAAATTCAATGAAATTATGTATTCGGAAGGGAACAGAGGTGTACTTTTTAATTAAATAAAGAAATACAGTTGAGGCAAAAAATGCATAAAGATACCACTGTCCAGTGAACAGAACAATCATGTGATTGCAGATGCATTAAGAGCTCTAGCGTACATACGTGGTAGACATTTCACGACATAAAGAGCAGAAATGAGATGATTAGTGAAAATATGAATCATTGCAAGCCAACAGATTTTGACCTGGCTCTGAAAGATCAGCAGGCCACCATATTGTACTCAGCATTTGGGACTATTCCGCTAAGATTATCGGTATGCGGCGCCGCCTTGCTGAAGGCGTTTGTGCAACGCATAAAAGCCTTGCGGTACACGGCAAGGCGTCGCATAAACACGTTAAGCAACATGTTAGCGCCTTGGCACAAGGACCTATCAGGAAGTGGGATATTTAAAATTGAAAAATCGCAAGCAAGGCATTGCAGGAACACCTTGTGTGTTCGACCAACACGTTGCCATTTGAGCAAAGCGTTGCTGAATGCGCATGACGCTCGGAGGATGCATAATTTGTCCAGCGGAGCCAACCGTAGGTTCCAGGTTTATTTTCTTGTCACAACATTTGAAAAGACTGATCAGAATCAGCCAGAATGTCTAAAGAAGAACCTGCGGAAGACTAATTGGAAGCAATTATGAACTTGTTATTGCTGAAACCTAAGCAGGATGCTTTCAAATTATTGAATGAGTTGCTTAACAGATGCGCATTGGAAGGAAACCGAAAGCGATTTGCAGAAATAAAAGTGGGTCAAATTTACCGACTGTACGTATGATGGATCGTAGGTGATTGATAAATGTGTGGTTCCGTTTCTTTTATCGTTATTGATAGGGACATTTTGAAAATGAAGTAGATGATGGCGAAGACAAAGAATTGGCCAAAACCAAGTTCCAAATGGATCCTGAAATTGCGGAAAAATTGTTGCCCTATCAAGTAGAAGGTGTAAAATGGATGTGCAAATTATATGAGAAGGGTGCCACGCGAGGCCACTAGGATCGCTGGGGGATGGAAATTGTAAATCTTTGTCACAATAGGCATGCCATACACTGACGGCATTGCAGCGTCTTGCGCAACACGTTGCACAAGACGTCGACGTGTTGCACGAACGTCATCAGCAAGACGACTACGTGCTGCAACAACACAGCAACGCGTACGGATAAAACGGCAACCTGTTGCAACAAAAGGCAACAAGTATGGGTGCAGCAGAACATGTTAAATTTGTGTAGGAACGCATGGTCGTCTTATTATCGGTACGCGGTGCCGTCTTGTCGCAACGCGTCGCCGCCTTGCCGTGTACGAACGCGTTCAGCAACATGTTAACGCCTAGGCACATGGACCTATTAGGAAGTAGGATATTTAAAATTGACAAATCGCCATCAATGCATTGCAGGAACACCTTGTGTGTTTGTCGAACGCGTTGCTGTATGCGCATGACGCTCGGTGGATGCATAATTTGTCCAGCGGGGCCTACCGTAGGTTCCAGGTTTATTTTCTTGTCAAAAAATTTGAAAATACTGATCAGAATCAGTTAGTATGTCTAAAGAACCTCAGGAAGACGAATTTCAAGCGATTATGAACTTGTTATTGCTGAAACCTAAGCAGGATGCTTTCAAATTATTGAAATCGAAAGCGATTTGCAGAAAAAAAAGTGGGTCAAATTTCCTGTGCTGTACATATGATGGATTGATAAATGTGTGGTTCCGTTTCTTTTATCAGTATTGATAGGGACATTTTGAAAATGAAGTAGCTGATGATGAAGACAAAGAATTGGCCAAAACCAAGTTCCAAATGGATCCTGAAATTGCGGCAAAATTGTTTCCCTATGAAGTAGAAGGTGTAAAATGGATGTGCAAATTATATGAGAAGGGAGCCACGCGAGGTCACTAGGATCTCTAGGGGATGGAAATTGTAAATCAATGTCACAATAGGCAAGCCATGCACTGACGGGATTGCAGCGTCTTGCGCAAAACGTTGCGTGTTGCACGAACGTGTTGCGCAAGACGTCGACGTGTTGCACGAACGTCTTCAGCAAGACGACTACGTGCTGCAACAACACAGCAACGCGTACGGATAAGACGGCAACGCGTTGCATTCAAAGGCAACAAGTATGGGTGCAGCAGAACATGTTAAATTTGTGTAGGAACGCATTGTCGTCTTATTACCGGTACGAGGTGCCGTCTTGTCGCAACGCGTCGCCGCCTTGCTGTGTACGAACGCGTTCAGCAACATGTTAACGCCTTGGCACATGGACGTATTAGGAAGTGGGATATTTAAAATTGACAAATCGCCAGCAATGCATTGCAGGAACACCTTGTGTGTATGACGAACGCGTTGCTGTATGCGCATGACGCTCGGTGGATGCATAATTTGTCCAGCGGGGCTTATTGTAGGTTCCAGGTTCATTTTCTTGTCACAACGTTTGAAAAGACCAATCAGAATCAGCCAGAATGTCTGAAGAAGAAACTCCGGAAGACGAATTGGAAGCGATATAAACTAGTTATTGCTGATACCTAAGCAGGATGCTTTCAAATTATTAAAACCGAAAGCGATTTGCAGAAATAAAAGTGGGTCAAATTTACCAAGATGTATGTATGATGGATCGTAGGTGATTGATAAATGTGTGGTTCCGTTTCTTTTATCGTCATTAATAGGGACATTTTGAAAATGAAGAAGCTGATGACGAAGATAAAGAATTGGCCAAAGCCAAGTTCCAAATGGATCCTGAAATTGCGGCAAAATTGTTTCCCTATCAAGTAGAAGGTGTAAAATGGATGTGCAAATTATATGAGAAGGGAGCCACGAGAGGCCATAGGATCGCTGAAGGATGGAAATTGTAAATCTTTGTCACAATAGGCACGCCATACACTGACGGGATTGCAGCCTAATGCGCAACACGTTGCGTGTTGCACGAACGTCATCAGCAAGACAACTACGTGCTGCAACAACACAGCAACGCGTACGGATAAGACGGCAACGCGTTGCAACAAAAGGCAACAAGTATGGGTGCAGCAGAACATGTTAAATTTGTTTAGGAACGCATTGTCGTCTTATTATCGGTATGCGGTGCCGTCTTGTCGCAACACGTCGCCGCCTTGCCGTGTACGAACGCGTTCAGCAACATGTTAACGCCTAGGCACATGGACCTATTAGGAAGTGGGATATTTAAAATTGACAAATCGCCAGCAATGCATTGCAGGAACACCTTGTGTGTTTGACGAACGCATTGCTGTATGCGCATGACGCTCGGTGGATGCATAATTTGTCCAGCGGGGCATACCGTAGGTTCCAGGTTTATTTTCTTGTCAAAAAATTTGAAAAGACCGATCAGAATCAGTTAGAATGTCTAAAGAACCTCCGGAAGACGAATTTAAAGCGATTATGAACTTGTTATTGCTGAAACCTAAGCAGATGCTTTCAAATTATTGAAACCGAAAGCGATTTGGAGAAATAAATGTGGGTCAAATTTACCGTGATGTATGTATGATGGATCGTAGGTGATTGATAAATGTGTGGTTCCGTTTCTTTTATCGTTATTGATAGGGACATTTTGAAAAT
>JAQIWR010002660.1:0-10721 GCA_034695945.1 Glomeris hexasticha | reverse complement strand
AAAATGACACCTGATGATGAAAGGGGGGGAGGGTGTCAAAAATCTTCAAAAATGTGATGACGTAATTTGGGAATGTTTCCTTCCCACTGGCCAGTGCTGCTCAGCAATAGCAGCGCCGAATTTGTGGCTGGCCTTGACCAGCGGTCATTTTATTCCCACCAAACGTGATCGCCATCCAGCTTGGCTGACCTTATCCCTATTGGCGGCCCAATTAAAACCTATTCCGTTTTCACTGGAAAAATCTAGAACAGCTCTCACTGCTGCTCAGGATTTTTCACAGTTGCATTTACTCCAACTTTTGACCAGTTTGCTGGACAGAAAATGTCTGAACTCAATGATAATGAAAATGATATTGCATTTGCTTATGTTGGAGATGGTTTTGAATCAATTGAAGAAGCAGAAGAACATCTAATTAGCGTTGTGCAAAGGCACAGATGTTTGTATGACCACACATGCAACACAAATAAAAATCGACTGGCCAAGGAAACCATATGAAATTCATTGGCTGCTTAAATTTGGAAACCAGGTAAATATAATGATAATTAATCAAATTTTTTATTTCGTAAAAGCAATAAATAGTGTATATGTTACAGGCTGTGGCGTCATACAGGCTGTGGCGTCATAGCCTAGGCCATGGTGTCTTAAACAGTAGTGGAAAACGCCGATTTCATGTTAACCAAGAGTTTCATCGAAACACTACAGGAAACCTAAATTGTTTGGATGCTCCGACTACATATTATAATATACGTGTCGAAATTTTTGGAATCTTCGGTCAGGTTTTTCAGCCGGTTTTGTCGTAACTTACATGTCCGTCGATCACGTAGGTTACGACGAAATTAGCTAAAATAACCTGACCGAATTTTCCGAAAATTTCGACAAGTAGATTATAATATGTAGTTGGAGCATCCGAACAATTTAGGTTACCGGTAGTGTATTGATGAAACGCTTAGTTAACGCGCAATCGGCGTTTTACGCTACTGTTTAAGATACCATGGCCTAGGCTATGACGCCACAGCCTGTATGACGCCACAGCCTGTAACATATGTTCCCCTTTCTCTTTTGCACTGTAAAATCATCCACATTGCCACTACTAATAAAATGTGAAATCTAGGGTGTGTTTTAATGTTCCCACCAACTCCATAAGATATGGATGGTGCATCTTCCGCAAGAAGTATCTTTCCCCTGTTCCACATTTCCTTCCTTTTACTGCGTACACGGACACCAATTTGCCGCTGTATTGGCGCTTTGCCAATAACACTACTGTTCTGTTAGGCACATCTATCGATAAAACTTTGAGTGTGTCGTACCCACAATGTGGAAGACTTTCACGAAGGGGCTGGTAAATCAATTTCAATTGTAACACATACATGACATGGAAAATAAAGTAAACGTACTCTGTACAGCTTCGGTAAGGTTTCCATTGCTTCTTCTGCTGTTGCGCCTTCTGGACTGAGTCCCATTGTCAGCAAATTCGTCTTGGCATCATTGTTTTCCTTCCTCTCTAGCCAATAATCGTCCAAGCATTCCGTTGCTGATGGTCTTAGAGTTGGCTCTGGGGTCAGGAGGTCCCTTATAAATCTGGTGGCCTCTTCACTGATGCCATGGCCCTGAAGTTGGGACTGTATTCTTTTAATTCCTCCTTCATCTTCCAAGGCCTTCAGGACAGCTTCGGGAAACATCAGTTTGGATTTGGCATTTAGCCAGACCCTGCCGACACGTTTATCAGTTAGACCCTCAACTAGGGCTACTCCAAGGTACCACATGTTGGCCATTGGCAGCAGGGCCATTTCTGGATTGGTGCCATCTTTGTCCGAGGTAACTTCGTCCAAGGTGCCATCATGTATGAAACGAAGGATTTCTGGGGCAAGCGAAGACATGTTGTCGTAAGTTACATGGACATCTGTGACGCTGGCATCTTCTGGATCAATGGATCTTGTATGCACAAACCATCCTAAGAAGGGTGGCATCATTGCTGGTGTGGAGTACTTGCATCAAGCTGTAGACTCAAAATGCAATGGCAGTTTGAGTCGATTTCTCCCTGATCTTGTCAATATTGGAGCCACGCATGATTCCCATGGTGGCAAGGGTCAACAGGTTCTTGCAGTGGATCTCTTCATCTATGTCAGCATCTTCAGCTCTCTTCTTGAGCATAGTCATCAGATGAAAGGGGGTCAAATCGTTGGAAAGATAATGCTTCTACAAATAATGTCAAATCATGGAAACCATAAGGCAAATATTAATTGATCTAGATCCTCCATAGTGGTGCCACTGGCTGGAGCATGGGTGCTATTGCATTCAGGAATGCATGTACTGCATTCACATCATGTGTCAAACTGTCTGAAATAACACAGGAGCTTGTAGGCTTACAGACTTGAGACTCATCTTTGACATACACACAGAATGGATGTACTGTGGTTTGACTTATTCCAGTGATATCCTTGCACTGCATCTTGGATTAAAAAACTAATTCTCAGCAAAGTCTAACAGCCTAACTGCTACACCACGTTGCAGTCCCTGTTTCACATCTCTTAAGAACTGTGACTGTGCCTAAGCAATATAATGATGCTGTGTTAACTCAGCTATTGCTATTGATATTTTTTCCATGAATTCGTTAACGGATAGCTTCTCTGTTACCAGTGATGTTCTGTCTGTAGGTACCCACTGATTTTGACACATTGTCATCCAGACCAATTACAGTTTTGGGCTAGCTTTAACACTAAGTAATCTGGCAGTTTCTTCACTGATAGGTTTTAGTGAACCTGGAAGTTTTAATTTTTGTATTACATCTAGTTGATGACTTAAAGCATTGCAGATAAGTATGATATACTGGAATATTTGTAATGTACAAAATAAATTTGAGAATGTAATTTAATTATGTCCCTGACTTGTTATCTTTATCTTGTGTATTTTAAATAGATCACAACTTGACCTTTGTAGGGATGAGTATGAAGTTGTGAAAGCAAGGTGATGGTTGCATATGGTATCATGATCTCCAAACTATAGTAATTGCTTTAGAAATATATCAAAATAATGATATTGTTTTAAGGCATCAATGATAAATCCATATTGCAGAGAACGGTTGTCCATGCCAGCTATTATAACTGTTTTGCCGTGGCTCAGTACGATTATAATGGCAGCGTCATATTTGGAGTGGTACATTTTTGCAACATATAACATACAATATAACATAACTATAATGCAGCTATAACATAACATTACCAATTGGTCGTGTTTCTGCAGGTTTCTTCGTTGTTTCACGTGTTACTTTATCCAGCAAATCCCAGTGGTTTTTAGAGAAATATTGATGAAAATATTCGCTGCCAAAAGGACCCGGATCTTCCATTTTTTAAAGCTATATCGCTTTAATTGCTGAAAAAGGGTTTTTAAGTCTTTAAATCGAAATTCCCAAGGAACACTATCCTTCAGTTGCTGCATTAATGTTTTTGAATGAATTATCACCAAAGTTTCCATGGCATGGAGTTCACAATTCTTCTAACATATTGTTGTGTGCCATCAGCATCCTCATTTGATGGCCGACCTCACCTTCTCTTCATGTTATGATCAATCCCTGCTGTAGCCAACTCTTCGGCAATGGCCATTCGAAATGGGAGTAAATCGAGTTGCTTCTTTTTGTCAATTTTCAATTCCTTTGCTACCAACTTATACTCTAGCCAGGGGTTGGTAATCGCCACATCTACAGCATACAATATCATCCGTCTTCACTTTCTGTCTCTGTCTTCTCGATCACAAGTTGCAACCCTTTAGCTTTGAACAACTCTGCCATCAATTTAATCAAGTTGAAAGTTGTCTCAGTTACCTTCATGCTTTCCTTCAAGTGGTTATATTCAGTCGGCAGTCCGAACAGTATATGTGTTGCCACTTGGTGAACTGGAAGTTCCATGCCTGCACCCTTTGCTTTGTACTAGTAAACAATGTTTACCAACCCTTCTGCTGATTCCTCAACCTTGGAAGAATTAAATGTGTTATGCATTTTGTGGTTCGATGGCAGATAACGGCAATAAGCCACATAAAGTTATCCATGTCGTGTATGTGCAACTGTAATTGGGCTGTCTGTGAAAAATTACTTAGTATTATACATATTTAAATACTAGGCGCCATCAATATGTTGGTTGCAATCATTTCTTCCACAAAAAAGTAATGTGCTAATCTGGTTACATTATAACTGTTAGTCCTCGTCGATGGCGCGCCGCACGGCAGTGATGGAGCGTCAAGTTGTCGCTAAGACACGCCACAAGGTGGTGGCGAAAGTGCGCCACAAGGCGACATTTTCAATGACGGGGTGCACTTCTGTGGCACCGGTGGAGCGCTTGTGGGCGGCGTCTGCGTGCCGTGCGGCGGCGTCTGCGTGCCGTGCGGCAGCGTCTGTGTGCCGAGCGGCGGTGTCTGCTCGCTGGGCGACGGCGGTTGTGCGTTGGGCAGTGGCGGCTGCACGCCAGGTGGCAGCAGCTGTGTGCCGGGTGGGTTTTGGCTGCGCTCCGGGTGGTGGTGGCTGCGTGCCAGACGGTGACTGAGCACTGGATGGCGGTGGCATACTGGTACTGGTGGGCACGTACGTCGGGCGGTGGTTCTGGAGAGCCATGTGGCAGCGAAGCCACGCCACAAGGCGGCGGCGATGGAGCGCCACAAGGTCACGGAGCGCTCTTGGATTGTGGCGTGTACGCGCCAGGACGTGTTGTACGTGCGCCCATTGGCAGTGTCGGCACACTGGGCGGCGATGTCTGCGCGCTGGGCGGCGGCGTCTATGCGCTGGGCAACGGCTGTGTCTATGCGCTAGGCAACGGCTGCATGGAGTCGCCAGGAAAGCCTAGAGGCGCCTGACCGGTTTTTATTGTTCCCACTGGTCATTGCTGCTCAGCAATAGCAGCGCCGAATTTGTGGCTGGCCTTTGCCAGAGATCATTTTATTCCTACCAAACATAATCAACATCCAGCTTGGCTGACCTTATCCCTATTGGCGGCCCAATTAAAACCTGTTCTGTTTTCAATGGAAAAATCTAGAACAGCTCTCACTGCTGCTCAGGATTTTTCACAGTTGCATTTACTCCAACTTTTGACCGGTTTAATGGACAGAATATGTCTGAGCTCAATGGTGATTAAAATGACAATACATTTGCTTACGTGGGAGATGGAATTGAATCCATTGAAGAAGCAGAAGAACATCTAATTAGCGTTCTGAAAAGGAACAGATGTTTGTATGACCACACATGCAACACAAATAAAAATCGACTTAATTATGTGTGGTTCCAAAGAGGATGAGGTAGCATTTGTAACCCACCATATCTTTATAACAACATCAATCATACAACTCGAATAAAACGGTTAATAACAATAAGAGTGATGATAGGGGTTACCTGGTACCTGCCTGGCACCATGCTAGTCAAATAAGGTAACGAGAGCCCCTAGAAAGCGAGGAGCTAGAGCCCCAAAAGGGCGAGGAACAAGTGCTATCAAAATAGTAATAATTAGTTACCAAAACGAGGATCCAGCATGGTGGAGGAGGTCCAGAGAAACGGCGTGGCCACCGTCTCGTCCGGACAAGAAGTGGCAGCGAACTAGTGAAAGTAGCAAGCTTTTAAACAATTGCAAACCCGACCCTTGATCGGCAACAAGCACCAAAGCTTTGCTTGTGCCAATCAAGAGTCAGTTGCATAATAGATATGCAATAGGTAACTAGATTCACATGGTCGATTTACAGAATAGTGGGGTCGCCACACAGGAAGCACTTATGCTACATTACATAATGTTCTAAATTAAAAATGTGGAACAAGGATGCCTTTGCATTTTAAAATTTACCAGGCAGCTAAATGCAATTGACAGAACAATAAATGAGACTTATCAAAAATGATGCATCTATGTTGTCATTTAAAGTGTTGTCATATAACAAAATTTTTAATAATGATGCAAACATCAAGAAATGTAATGTGGCTGATTACAAGCGCATGCCCTCTCTGGCAGGATTGCATTTTGTAAACCTAGAAACATATTTTTATGTGATTTTCAATAAGTGATATCAACATCGTTGGCAGTAGCATAGGGGGCTCTTGGGCGTACAAATAAAGCCGCTGACCAATCAGAGGTGGGCTCTGCCCCTTGACCTATTTAGGGAGCCAATCAGGAGCAAGGCAACACATCGTAGGCCACGCCCCTATTTTCTTGGAATTATGACATAATTTCCTAGTGTTTTTTTCATTCTTTGCTGAAGCCTATCCCCTCCCACAGGCGATGACGTCACAATGCAGTAAATTCGAATATTTCATTAATTCAACCCTTTCAGTGTCCCGTCAATATGGCGTGGAAATAATGGTGTAGGCAATCTCGTCGCAGACAACACGGTGTGTACCTTACGGCGCATGGTCCCTTACGGCGCGTGGTCACTTATGGCGCGTGGTCAATTATGCGCATGGTTAATTACGGCGCAAGGTAATTTACGGTGCATTCTCAATTACGGTGCAAGTACTAAATACTGTCAAACCTGTCTATGCTGGAATCGCAAGGGAACGAACAAATTTCCCAAGATGGACAGGTTTTCCATGAGAAATGGCATCAAAGCTCATATTTTGATATCTTAATTCTGGGTCATGTGCATTTTCGAAATCCAAGTTGTGCTCTGCATTTTGCAACTCTATTTCTAAAAAGTGGAATATTTGTAATAACGGTATTTTCCGCTTCCAAACTACATACGGAAATCAACAGTGAATAACATTGAAACTAACAATTGTTTAGGTTATTGCATTTAAAATATTGTATAACATTGTGAACGCGATAGTTCCACTTATTGCAAACTGGCACACATAGTTCAAAAACTGCAGCAGATCTCTTCTTCTCTAAAATAAATGTGAAAGTTTTGTGTTTTCTAGTATTTTTTAAGACACCAGAATATAACTAGCCGGCCATACCTTGCATATATCTGTAACATGCCTTTCGGCATTCCACACACAGTTACGGTCCTTCTTTCCATAAAGAACAACTGTTGCATTACACACGCTACATTTTAATTGCAAGGTATTATTTGCAATGAAGAGTGCATATTGTTTGTTTTCATGTTTTTTTCCTAAGGTGCTCTAGGTTTGTCTCTAAGGAACCTGTGATCCAGCCAAATAATCCCTGGGCAAAAACAAATAAAAAATGTAAATCATATTTCAATGAATATTACTTTTTTTTAAATTGAATGACGAAAAAAGTATACAGCATATGGCAACTAAAATATTGTCAAACATTTATTTTGCAAACCATTGTGAGTATGGTAAAAAGAATGCCACTGTGATCTAGAAGTTACAAGTGAGGAATCACAAAACGTAATTTACAATGACCTTGAACATTGTCGTGAAGGTTATTGGTGCTCAATCTTTGAAACCGCTGCTTGGAATGCACGTGTTCCAATTTGAAAATTGTAGATCATAATTAGAAAACATGTTTTTGTTTGTGAAATGTGAGTAGGTATTGATGTAATTGACGTGTTTAAGAATTTTTTACTGCGCATGCGCGGAACAATTCGCGCCCTGGCCGCCAGGGTTGGAACTAGAGCAGCAGGAGTTGAGCTCGTATCTCTTCTATGTTGAGGCGTCGCCGAACTACGAAAATTTCGTCAATTTAGCGCAAAATAGGATACAAACCGAACCAGTTTGTTTTAATAGAGCAATTTACTGACGTAATTTACATAAGGGACCCCAGCAATAGTTATTTGGCATGATTCGTTCGAGTTTACCGGCGAGGAAAGGCGTATATCGAATAGGATGGGTGGAAGCTTCCAACCCTGCTGCTCTAGTTGAGCAAGCCACCGCTAGTGGCGCACGCGCATTCTTAAACTGGTCAATTGGCATGGTCTCAGCTCAATCTTTCTTTGGAAGGACAGTAATACAAAAGACATATACCACTCTTGCTATATACTTAACAATCTCACACTTGTTGCTCAATAAGATTGGTCTAATCTTGTTCCTGAACATGTTGGTCCATTTATGAAGATATACATATACAGTTCCATCACCATGCTATATATTAGCTTCAGAGAAAGTTTGAGCTTTCGCCACAAGGCATAATAAAATGAGCCATTGTTTGCTAAGTGAAATAATTGCGATAATTGCAGTAAATATAGTAATCCCTTTGAGCAGTCAACCAGGCACCCCAAGATCAATTACCGTAGTTAGGGCAATTATCACACTTAGCAAACAATGGGCCATTTTAATATGCCTTGAGGCGAAAGCTCAAACTTTCTCTGAAGCTAATATACCTTTTAACTAGCACATATATGCATAACACTTGTTTAAAATGTCTTTAGAAATGGAAAGACACAGTGCTTTTTGATATTCGTCTTCCGGATATTTGCAATCGGACAGAATTTATTGATCTGTGCCTGCATATAGAATCGTAAGAATTGTGTTTATATGTTATTATTGAGGAACTAATAGTACGCCATACCTATATGATTGAGATTTGTATTTCTCCTATTATCCAGTGCGTTAAACAACAAAGAAGCAGTAATTGATAATGATGGAGATGGCTTCAGCACGGTCGATGTATGTGATCAGATGAGATATTTCAATATAATAAATATTTCACAAATGGAAACATTACTGTTGTAGGTTCTTAGAGGTTATAACTGGCGTGGATTTGATTGTGATGAGAATAATACTGATGCTTACCCTGGACGAATGTAAGCTTCGTTAAACATACAGTATAATACCCAATGCATTGATACTGTGCCTGTTTCCCATGAAGTAATTAAGTGATTAAAGTTAAACGTTCTTTTGTTCAATAATTGCAAGGAGGAGGGAGGTCTTTTGTTGACCAGCTTTAACAAAAGAACTGGTTCAACAAAAGAACATTTAACTTTAATTACTTAATGGGAAACAGGCACAGTATCACTGCCATGGGTATATGTAAATGAACCCCCTATTGCAAATAACCATCACAACAGTGGGTTATGGAACAATGGTACCTACATCACGGAATTGAGCCACAGCTTCTCTGAAACAGCAGCCAATGTACGCACCTTATTACAAGGATTGATGTTCCATAGAAGCTGTGGCTCACTTCCGTGGTGGACCATTGTTCCATAACCCACTGTTGTGATGGTTATTTCCAATAGGGCCCCCTAATATTAAAAACAATAAACCTTTTATTTTAGCCCAATTAAAGAAGATAGGGATTTTGACTCCAATTGTAATGGAATATGGGTAAATGCTTATTATAATGCTGTATACACTTTGAATTGATTTACTTTACATCTGTAGATCGATACCCAAATTTGACAAGTATAGTTAAGCTTAACCGCGTATGTATTTTTATTTGAAGGGTGTGAATCCAACCACTGGTTTGGCATATGAAACAGAACTTTGTGAAGGATCAGAACAACGAGGAGTTATTTACTTTGGCGATTCTGTCGGAGCTCATTTCCGAGCTCCACCCGATTTGCTGGATGTTACCAAGTTTGAATTGGTTATTTGAATATATTGAATGTACAATAATTTAAAGTTCCGCACAATGATAGTTTACGAATTACTAATACAGGGTGCATGGGAACATATACTTTATGAGATTTCCAATGAATTAGATTGGCCAGAATTGTCTTTTGGAACAGGTTCGTACAGCTACGTATTTTGATTAGCACAGTCTTTTATATGAGAGTGAGTCAAATGAAAACTGAACAGCCGCGACAATGGAGTTTGTACGTGTTATTCTAAAGTAATTGCCACAAGTGTTAATACATTTATCCCACTGGGAGACAAGATGATCAATTCCAGTCTTGAAGAAAGAGGTAGGTCGCTGACGGATCCACAATGTCGCCCACTCGTGCACTTCCTCGTCAGTATTCCTCCATTTCCAATGGTGGACGAACACGTGTCACTACACACCTCCTGAACAACAAAGAAGCAACTGTGTGGACCTGAGCATGTTCACTCTGTTTCTATCCCACAGATGACAGTATCGATGCGTAACACCTTTGTTACCAACGTTTGCGAGGACTGCATTTTATGGTGGGTGTTCGGTTTTTATTTGACTGCACCTTCGTAGTAACGTTTAGTTTGTATCACTTAACAAAACTCGAAATACTCAAACCCCTGAATGCTGACTGTAAACCTGAAAATAAAGCTCCATAATCCATAATAAAGTAATACACTTTATTACTGGCAAATCCCACTGTTCCACCAGTCGGAGGAACAAACCATGTACAATTTTACCATATTGCAGGAATTCAGCTAAGATTGCTGATTATGCATTTCATTCTATAGATCTTAAGTTCCAGCAAAAGGCTTGACTTTTGATTTTTCAAACTGGTATCTGGTTTATTTCATGTAAGCACTACTGTAGTCATTATAGAAGACATTTTAATATCTGGATAGGAATATCACATGAAGCATTGAAATTTTCAGCATTTCTGTGCTGCCCATGAATGGGGAGAAATTATTAAATTATACTTTCATTGTTGCTGCATGCACCTCTCAATTTACTGTTTATTAATAATGAAATCATTCATAATATTACACTGATTCTTTCATATTTGACATCTCAAAAAAGGTAGTGAGTTCCTGTAATTTGAAATAAGCCCAGTTCTAGAAAACATTTTGATTGGGTTTTCCTAAGACTGCATGCTATCGAGTGCAAAAATCTTTTATTTTTGCTCTTACAGCATATACTCTGCTGCCTATTTGCACTTTGTTATTAGTATATCATCCTCTGAAAACCTTCTGAATGATAATGTTT
>JAQIWR010002659.1:0-10723 GCA_034695945.1 Glomeris hexasticha | reverse complement strand
ATTCTCGCATTCTTTTAAGGGTGTCCCACATTTCATTCTCTGTTTTGCAGTCGCGTATTTCTCGTAGAGCGTGGTTATCAGTGTGGTCAGGATTGCACTGATAGTTTTTAACATTTTGGCTCGATTGTTGTGCAGTTGGTTCAGCTGGCAAACCATTTTCTACTGCGTCCCAGCAGCTTTTGACCATCAACACCTTGCGTATACGCATACTGGAAAACTGGTAGTTCTCTTCGTTGAGAGACTAAACACGGCTGTCTCTATCCCCCAGGTTTTTAACAAATTTTCTCGTTTTCAGTTAATCTAAAAAAAAGTAAAACGGATAATTTGAGTTCCAGAAAAAATTAACTTGGACAAAACAGGAATTAAAAGGCGGCAAAACAATGAAATGAAATAGTTACTAAACACTGTTAAAAAAAAGGAAAATCCAATGATAGTCACTAAGACACTGTTTGATATCTTCAACCGATGGCTATTGGCTGTCCAGTGCAGTAGGCTCCACCCCAATCAAGATGCTCACTTGTTTCCTGGTACTAGCTCCAACAATATCACGTGGAATGTACTTTTCTTTCACTCCTGGTCTTCGTATCACAAAACTAATGCTAAATTTGAATTTGGCTCACTCAAATTAGCATAAAACAATATATTTCTTCTTTGGATGGCTGAACTGGCCCCACTATAATATATAAGCTTTAGCAAGGATGTCCGGGATTAGTTTGCTCATGAGCTTTTAAACCATTTTCATTCTGTAATAATTGAAAAGCCAGGGACTTGGGCACAATAACAAATTTCTCCATTGTTTGCTGCGATTTCGACCCTGTCAAATGAGGCTGTAAATTGAAACGGCCACAAATTATGAAGGCTGTGAAAGCAAAATCCGTATAATGAGTGACTTTATAACAATCGAGGTATGAATGCACTTGCATTTTCAGATGTATTTAAATTGTTGACATCTCAACTTTAACTCTCTGGATTAGAAACTACTGAATGTAGACATTTAATTTCAATTTTGTAGGAACACAAATATATGACAAATTTCATGCAATATTGGAACATTTACTTTTCAAAAATACTGAGCATGTACAGAAAACGTACAGAATACATATTTATATAAAATTCATTTGTGATACTCACGTCAACATATTTTACATGATTGGCACTAGAAAGACTTACCTTGCACATTTTTATCGCAAAAGTGTTACATTTAACAGTATACAGTTAACAAAGTTTCATATGTGATTTGGTATACATTTGTCTACTTTCGCGTTTGCAATAAGTGCCCAAAAATTACTTTAAAAATAAGAGGGCTGTTCAGAAAGTAACGTCTGTTCGCCTCCTAAAAATTCCAGAATAACGATAAACAATACCCAGATATTGAGTGAATAAAATGTCTCTTTGTCCATGTTTCTTGAAAAAGATTTTTCGGATTGGCTTAACCATTATTTGAGAAGAGAACATTGGATTATGTATGCCTATTTCACAGTA
Organism: Glomeris hexasticha; assembly: GCA_034695945.1. Lineage (NCBI taxonomy): Eukaryota > Metazoa > Arthropoda > Diplopoda > Glomerida > Glomeridae > Glomeris > Glomeris hexasticha. Next base: position 9,241 of record JAQIWR010002659.1, on the reverse strand, counting down.
TACATTCCCAGCTGTATTCCAATATTGCAGGAATCTACTCTAATGCCTTGCCTAATGCTACCTTTGTGTTCTGTATTATTGTTATGACGGTCTTATCAAGTTTTGGTGTGGATTTCCTTTAATGTTGAAATCTTGTTGCAGATTGTTGCTAAATTGTTATAGAATACAGGTGATAATTTACTGTGACGTGGTTTGATAAGGTGCATTGTCCGGTTTGATTGAAGAAGAAAATGGTTCCACTTCCCACAAGATTTTCCAGAATGTTTATTCCGACGCGTTTCGGCTACATGCCATCATCAGGTACAAGCTACATGAAAGTAAGAATTCAAAAATCGCTCACAACAAAATAAAGAATATGTGAGTAATTACAGGAATCTTCATCTTCATGTAGAGTGTATATAAGATGGGAAAATCAGGTTTCAAATCTCAAAATTGGACTGTGGGATTCATAAATTGATTGAAGAAGAAAATGGTTCTACTTCCCTTTTCCTGTGAATTATAGGTATAAAGGTTAAGCAATTTGCAGATATCTTTACCCTTATTATGAATTTTTTTAGTGCGAACAGACGCTACTTTCTCAACAATTGACCCAGAGTCCAAAAATAACGAACTTTAGGATATTCCCTAAAAGTCTCATTGTGCATTTGATGTGCACCACACGGTGAACTTGGAATGTACATGCATAAACTCGCCCCAGTTTTCATAGTCTTTCAGTCGTCACAAACTTCTCGGGGAATCCAACATCATTTTCAAAACCTTTAGTGAATTATTTCAACTTTCTTTTGGGATGTAGGATGAGGTATCCACCTGACCTTAAGGCTGTATATGTGTTAGGTGACATTTTAAATACATTTCCACTTCAGTATATCCAAGTTCCAATGAAAATCATGACATGAATTTTGATTGGCCGCTCTCAACTGCTCCTCAGTGAAAATTCTCAATGGACTTTGATCTTCAATGCGTGACTTGGCCTTTTTTAACCACACAGTAAAATCTTTATTGTCAGCGCATCCAAGGTAGTGTCCTAACTGAACATATTTATGGAATTTTGCACACAGTTTCCTTATTTTCAAAGATGACAATTTGTTTGTCTAAGCAAGTCGTGTTGTTTCTGCATGTATTTCTTCTTGTGTCATAAACCAATTATTACAATATCTATGCGGCAGTGCATTGTTTTACTTGTTCTTTGTATGTGTCTTCAGGCTGTTCTTTTACCGCTGGCATTCATGACATTTAGATCTCAAGCTAATTAGTCTACGTATCACAGATCGTAAGGAATTGGTGAAATGGCATAATTTTCCTGTAGACGTCTTCAATTTTTTTCGCTGAAGTATTCCTTCAAACCTTCATTTAAGGTTTTTTTATATTTGACAGTTGTTCATACACTCTGCTCTCAGGCATCTGTATTTGTTGCTATTATTGCAGCCTTGCAGCATGTCTTGTATCATGGTATAGAACATTTGGAAATCTAGGAAACACTTTTTCGGAACATGAATTTCTTTAATTTCATTTTGCACAGAAGAAACCCTTGTTCACTGAACTTCTCCAACAGCATCTATTAAAAAAACTTTCAACCTCATCTTTGTTACTTTGAGTATCTAAACCTCATTACATTTTGGATCATCAACATCTTCAATCTCCTTCAGAAATGAGCAGACACGGCAGATGAAGTGAAAATCCAGATTAGAATTCGTTTAAAATTGCCTATTCGCAGACATCATGAAACCACTGGTTGCATAAGTCGCATTGCGTCCAGCAGATAATACAGAAATTTTAAAACAATTCAAACTGTATTAATCCCAATCTTATGAAATTTGTATTTTGTAAATGCATATTAATAAACGGTTGTGTAATTGAGCTGCCTTAAAAGCAGATTTGTTTGTAGATGAAATGTGCAAATTTTGAGACAAATGTGTCAATTAAAATTTTTTCTAACAAGTTATAACTTTAACTATAAATTTTAAATGTCCTACCTTGGATACCATTAAACGGGGTGAAAAGTTATGAAAAACTCGTTTTGCTGTTAAGATAAATATACAACAGCCATTAAAAGTGCTTTTAAATTACATGTATTTATATATTAAATACAGGGTTGGGTACCCTATTGGAAATCTGTACATGAAACCACTAGCAACCACTACGATATTCCTAGTGTGTTGTAGCGTGCCACATCAATCCACAAGGTTATCCCCTATGGTTTCTAGTGTTCCACTTGAACCAGCTAGTGGATTATAGTTTGTCCATTAAACCTATGTTGTGGTACTACTACAACTACTAAGTGCAAATCTGCTCACCACTACAGCCAACATCTGTTGTAGACCACTAGAATGCTTAGCCTACTAAAGTAATGTAGTTGTATTTCATTCTGCAACTATATTAACCAATTACAACTACATTTTCCCCACTACGGTCAACATCTATTGTGGACAACTACAATGCTTTGTCCATTAAAGTACTGTAGTTGTATTTAAATGTGCTACTATAACCAACTACAACTATGTTACCATCAACTTCAATTTGATGGACCACTACATTTACTTAGTTGTTGTATATATAATATAATTCCACTACATCCATATGGTGATTAATATACACTTGGTATTTTCATAAATTATTACAAATAATTCTACGTATTAAATTCATAAACAATAGCATACATTTAAAATTCGTAATTGTGATTTTTTTAAAATCGCGCTACAAAATAAAAGTGAATTCTTTAATTTAAATGAGACTCTACAATTGTACGTGTAATTGAAAAAACAAACTAGCATCATTTCACATTTCTTTAATATGCTGCATGGCCGGGTGTGAATAAACATTGTACATATCACATCACATTAATCTCTCTCAAATACATTTGGTATATCGCAAATATATTTCACATTACCAAGGTCAATTATAGCACAAATCCTTTTAATTTCATTACATGGTAAAAATGTCACACCGTGGCTTTCTGGGGGAAACTCACACAATTGAATATGAGGCGGAAGATTTAGGGTTTCATTATTTATAATTGTAATTTCCTGGCAGATAGCACCACACATGTATGACATATTTCTGTCTTTATAATATACAAACTTGTAAACACGAAAGTACCGTTCATGTATAGAACATAAAGTCGTATTGTCACTCTTCTGTACTCTGGTGTACAGTCGACTATGATATATTATACGGATGTCATCTTTGATAATTAAAATCCGACTAAAAAACTGCATGCAATCCAGACGAATTTCACCTAAATGTGTACTCAATACATTTTTCTCAGCAACTGACAAATTAAATGCACCACACGGTTTCCCTAACATGTAAATTTTGACGTCACCATATTGTACAATAGCACAATCCTTAATTAATGTATACATATTCAATTCTTCTATAGCCATTGCTATCCGAGTACTGACTTTTATATTACCATCACAAACAAAATTTTTCAGCTTGGCTTTAAAGGTTAACCTATTTAATATCTGCATAGGTACACCTTTAGCAGCGGTAATACACTTTAACAAATCACCATTATATCGCTCAAAAGGGAAGGTCGAGCGGCTCCATGCAGGGCCCAAGTACAGCGTACTTTTAGCAAAGTGCAAAAGCTGGTGAATGTTTGATGTCATAGAGATCTTTCCATATAAAATTTCATGGCTGATTACAAAGCAATTCAGTAACTCATCCATCACATTAATGTCAGATGTAGAAATATCATCTTTCAAAGCAATGTATGACGCACGTACAAGAAGAATCCAGTGTTGCATGTATTGTTCAGGACGCAATCCTTTTAAGCACGGAACGTTATAATACAGTAACCATAGCTTCCATTCGGAGGCCTTCCAATATTTGCGGATTTCTATATTCCTTGGATGTCTCGTAAAGATGTGCGGCGTTTTGATTTTAGATAACAATGAATTAATGAAGCGTATATTTGTTGGAGAACCGATATAGTAAGCAGAGTCTACATGTGATAACCAATATTCAGTGATCTGGCGAGCAACACCTAACAGAAGACTATGCAAATAATCCGTTGAGAATCCCCAAACAATATCTAGGCCCAGCAGATTGATGAGTGGTGATGGTCCTTTGACCCCATTTACGGAATGATGCACCTCTAAGGCAGATGGCATGTCCTGCCTCATGCCATAATCCGTTCTATCAGCGATGTCTTCCGTTAATGTAGCATATCTGACTTGACTTGTTCCTAATAAAATAATAAATGTTAAAACTAATACATAATAAAGCTTAATGTAGAGTTCCTACCATCAATTAAAACTCCAGGATGCATGCACCAGCTGCAACCATAGTAACCATTAAACTGGGTGGTGTTTTGTACCATGGCCCTTGCCGGTGAATCAACGCTCACACAAATGACATTAACCCTGCTGTGAAGTACCTTCCTGCCAGAAGTCCATTCAACGGCCTCCTGTGATATCGACTTTATCTCTTCAACAATTGTGTTCAAAAACAGTGTCATGTTTGGATGTTGGGTTCCAAACCAAAGTCCACCTAGTAAAATGTTCTCCCATCTCAATTTTGGAGGAAGCTCATTGATTAGAAATTGTACTGGCCATATGGAAGCCTTCGAAGACTTAAATGCAGGACTTCCATCAGTGTTGAGCATGGCTGTGAGGTCATACGTTGAACAATTAAGTTCTTGCCTCTTCTTGGCATATAGCCATCCGTCAGTTATGTCAGCTGCTCTTTCAGCGATAGAGTGACAAAAAATGAGCTATTGGCAGTCAAGGTTCTGGTGGAGTATGTTTTATCACATTCTGTGCAGGTCACATTTTGGGTCACATTAGTTTTTCCGGCATACTTATGGAGATACGAATGGCAATCTGGGCAATACAAATGAAATGTATTACTTGAATTCATTCCACCAAATAACTTGCTGATCAAATGTTTGGTGTTTGGTAAAATGTGAACACCAAGTATGATGTTTATCACTTCCACAAGGTCTTCCATTGCAACCCACGGTAGATCATACATTAGTACAAAGTTCATCAAAAGCAGAATGGTTTCCCCCATGGTTGTTGGAATGCCAGAAAAGGGTGGTCGATCCTGATGTTTCCAGGCTTCGTATATACTTTCACTGTCTGTATTTTCTTCTCTGTCACTTTGCGGTATGTCATTGGGCAATGGTCTGTCATCGGGGACAGTGAATTCATCCACTATGCTGAAATCGTCAACACAATCATGAAATTCTTCTTCGTGCTCACTTAAATTGGATTCATCATATGTGCATGCGTGGCTTTCAATGTCCGATGTCATATTACTGACAGATGGTACATCATTGTTTGCCTGTGTTTGCCCACTTCTAGTAACGTCATAGGGCGGGAAATTAGAATATTCAGTGGTATCTGAAGCTAATATGGCCTTTCCCACTTCCGGTGAGGTCATATGGCGGGAAATTTGAATATTTAGTCCTATCTGAAGCTTTTTTAGGCTCCTCTTACTGCCGGTGATATAATAACACTGTAAATATGAACATTAAGTCCAACCTGAAGCTAATAGGTTTTCTCGCACACCTGTATGACGTAACACAGCCGTAACCCAAGGCTATCGATACTGCACCGATACCGGTACGTATCAAACCATTCAGTCCTTCGTGAAACTACTTGGGCGCCATCTTGGTTTCGGGAACAGAACCTGTCCTAGGGGTCTGGACTCATCCCCTAAAAGTTTTTTGTACAACTGCTACATGCATGCAGGAAGACTGCAAGTGAAACATCCACATGTTTGTGCTTCTATACAGCAAGCCTGCTGCAAATATTTGCAAGGATGTGTTGCAAACATGCACATCGCAGTCGTATGGCATGCATGCTGCATACATGGCATTAGACATATGTTGCATGTATGCTGCACAACCGGTAAAACCAGCTTGGTAGGCATTCAGCCTACATGCAGCATGCATTCGACACACATACAGCAAGTGTGTCAATGTTTCACTTGCAAGCACTGCTGCATACATGCCACAACCAATATTTTTTGTAAGGGATATTTATCAACAATACTGTTGTAACTGATTTGCTAATTATTTTACATTGTTTTGCGTAGGGGAAACCCAACAAAAAAGGCACCAAACGAGATAAAGGTCCTGCAAAAAAAAGTTGCTGGCAAAGGTTCCAGGAAGTATAATCTTAATTGCATTCCTGTGTGTTTGTGGAAACAATAATGCATGATGTTTTGTACGCAGAGAGGAAGAAGAAGAATGTGTATGTGGTGAAGCCACCTACTGTAGATGAGATTATGGAGTCGATGGAAAGTATGATCTACACCAAGGTCATGGCAATGAAGGAGATCGACAAGACGTTTGACCACCTCATCAGAAGCATACAGAAAGGGCTTTTCTTCGCGAGTGAAGAAGAATTCGTGGGGATTGCACGCAGATGGTACATGCTGAACAAGGCTGTGTCTGAATCACGGACCTTGCTGGGAGACATGCAGATGTATGCGAAACACTTTACTCCCAGTCAGCTTGCAGTGTAACGTTTACCACACAGGTTTGTAACTTTTAGGTTCCAAGCTTCCGGATCGAAGTAAAAAGATTTGAAAGACAAAGACAATATACCGCAGTTAGTGGATCTATATCAGCCTTTAGGGAGGAGCCAACACCCCTCTCTCCTAGTAGAGGAGGGAGGAAATTTGCAAAGAAATCGCACGCTGAAGAGGGGAGTTGGCTTCTCCCAAAAGTCTTGTAGATCCAGTAACTGACATATACGCATCAATATAAAACAATTAACAACTGAAATCAAAATGTTTGCGTATTTGTAAACGTTAATAAACATTAATATCAAAGCCTCGTACATCTTCCAATTCTAGTACACATTGTTACTGTGTATATACAATCCAGGAAACTGTGGTAGGTACAAAAATGGGCCTAAATCTTCAGCGGTCTTTACTTCAACAAATGAAATTATGGGAAAATTGTTAATTGAAGAAAGTGAAAGTAACTACGGTCGGTTCACAATCATCCTAAACACAAAGGCAACACCTCCTCCTAGGACATGGAATACAAAAAAGAAGAGCTTCAAAAATGTTAATTAATATGATTTTAATATATTAACTCAGAACTAGTCAGTCTGGAAAATTGCCTCAGCTGTCGGGAAAATTTATCAGCCCAATGTATTCCATATAGGCAATAAATATTCTAATGTTTGTGAACGATGATGAAATGCAGATCTAGAATCATGCCAGAGTAGCAGAAGGTAGAAACACTGGCAATTTTCATTGCCACAGCTATTTTGGAAGATATTGTGCTGGCATAAATTTAAGTAATACAAAACATTTACACAACAATTATCCATCCACATGTCAGTTTCACAATATATAATCGCTGCAGCGGTGTGGTGTGCAATCGCAATTATAGGATTAACTCAATGGTTCACTGTTAAAACCGGCTGGAACCACTACCTCTATTCCAGGAGGCAGTGATCCCTTCACGGTCAATTATCCGAACAATGACACCCAATTAGCAAACAAAGAAGCAATTAGATAATTCTTTTATTGCCAATGCCCACCACAACGCTGCAGCGATTATAGTGCTTATAAATGCAGAAGCCCCAATATACTTGTAATACGTTATCTTTGCCAAGGGCTGTCGGTTTTAATAGAAATGGGAAATCCCTAAAAGTTAGGAATATTCGACACACATTCTTTAAAGGCATACCGGTCCTCAGTTCACAATGTACGCCACAAATCATAAACGATGGAAATCAGCAAAACTGCTAAAACGTTCCATTGCGTTCTGATTGGCTGACACAATTTTGCCACAGCACATTATGAAACCAGCGACGGGATATCACACTTCTGTGTCACATCTGTAACTAGTCGTAACTTTTTTTAAAATAAAATTGATATAACTTTCGCTCCCATTAATGGTTTATTGCAATCGTATAGATAAACTGGGCACTTTTGAGTGTATGCCCCAAATCCGTGTCACTTTGCATTTAAGCCAAATATTTATAGCATGTGCTTTAGTTTATGTCTGCATGACCAATGAGCTGTATATTGTATGAGGTGTAAGCTGCATAGGGATGCTGCTTCCATTTAGTTGTAGTTAAACAAGACAAACAATATAGTTAAAATGTTTTTTAATAATTTACCGTATAATAATTCATTTCAGTCAGCCCGCGGTCAGCCAAGTCAGCAAAGTCAGCCGCGGTCAGCCAAGGCAGCCAGTCAGCCAAGTCAGCCAATATATATGTCCCGGAAGTCAGCAAAAGTCTGCCAATACATATGAATTAAGTCAGCTAATTTAAAGTCCTCCAGTCCGTCAGTTTATTATGTGTATTGTAATTAAACAATGAAAACGAGATAAAATAGCAACAATAGTTTTTAATTCAAGTCATAACAATTGATTTCAATACAATTTCAATACAACTTAACGCAATTTGACGTTCGCGATCGTCGCCGGCGATCGCTAGCGATTTTGCAGCAGTAGTTTCGGTCAGCCGCCGCCATCGGCGCCACCGTTTGCGACGAGTCAGCCCGGTCAGCCAGTCAGCCTTTTAGGAAGACCCACAAATACTGATGGACTCCTGCATTTTGTGTTGGTTTTACAGCTCCGAGGGAAATTACTCATGATATCTGGTGTCAATACGTTTGCATCAGTTACGATAGCGTCTGTATGTCACAAAATATTCCATACCCATATCCTGAAGCCAAATACCATTGGGATAGGGCCTCAGGACAGATATGTATGGGCGGCCGTGTTGGACAAAATGGCGTTGTTGGAAACTCGTCTCAATCTTAGCATCGATCCTTGCAAACTCAGCATCGATCCCCGAACTAAGCATCGATCCCCTGAACTGAGCATCGATCCCGCATTACAGAGCAACGATCCTGCCGCACGCAGGGTCGATCCTGCCGTTCCCACCATCGATTCCGCCGTTCCCACCATCGATCCTTCCGCACACGTCATCGATCCTGCCGCACACGCAATCGATCCTGTCGCACACGTTATCCATCCTGTCTTACCAATGAGCTGTAATAACTTTCGGTTAAGGAGTGCACTGCCGATGGCACGGGGGCGCTATCCCACGCAGGTGTCTGCATGACGTCACGTATAGGGAATTTAGATTCCGCCATTTTTAGGCGCATAATCACCCCGTCCAAGGCTACTATACTAAAGGCTAGGAGACTGGTCATGAAGGGGGCGAGGCGATGCCTATTTCCGAGTGCTAGCGGTAGGTGGCAGCTGCGCAGCACCTATACCCTAAGCAGGCTGCTAGGTGCTGCCACCTACCGCTAG
>JAQIWR010002658.1:0-10727 GCA_034695945.1 Glomeris hexasticha | reverse complement strand
ACTTGCTTTCTTTGTGACTTTTCTTCAAGTAGTTTAAGTTTCAGGGTACCTTACAAAACCGTGTCAGTTCACCTTTATTCTCTTCCCAGGCAACTTACTTCCAATTTATATTTATATGGTGGTTACATTTTAAGGGTAACGATGTTCTTACCCTTCTTTGAGCATAATAGGCGAGCAGATCGTTGTAGGAGGTACGGACGACGAGGAGATAATTTCCAGGAACTAAAATATATAAAATGGAGGCAAATCGTTGAGGAGGATTAATGATTTCCTTATTTAAGCAAGTTACTATTTAGCAATCCATCTCACATTAACAGCAGCTCACATTTCTTATAGCTTTAACATGCTGTTCTGTTATAAAGTCTTTGCACATGGATACCATGTAATCTTCTTTGAAAATGTTTTGACACTGTTTCATACGAATAAACAAACAAAAAAAAGCAAATATCAGACACTATTTAATTAATTGTAGCAGATTTTAATTTGGAAATTTGCAGCGTACCGATTTCGAACTAACTAAATTGCCCAAACTTTGAACGGTTTTTGAGATCAACGTCAGCGTTCGGTTAGTTTGCATACCCTGTAATTATATGAAAACAGACCTTGAATTAGAACATGAATTAATTGATTAGCAAAATGTACAGTTACAAAGTTCACTTACCACTTGTTCAGAACTTAATTCGAACAGTTTCGGTCCCAGAATGGCGGGCGCGAAAAACCTCAAAAATACGAATCCGCTGACGACCGAATACCGTACTTCCTTGCAGTCTGTTCGTAAAGAAAGCAGTGTGGTACTACCAAAATAGGGTTTGACAGTTCGTTAGAATTTCATAAGCAAATTACCCGGAAAGTAAACGGCGGCCAATCCTCGTAACTCCGAGAAGATCTCCCGCATGATCGGAGGGCAAACCAACGCCGAGTTGGTTATAGACTTTAAAATTCTGTCAATATATTCTCTGAGGTTTGCCTGTATTAAAGGAAAGCACACACATTCATAACGTTGCAATTTCGTGTCATAGTAATTAACAGATTCCTTACCATGTTGGTTTCCAAACTATCGCCGTCTCGTAGCCGCGTAGGATCGATCTCGCAAGGTTTATGTTCCGTGAACACCTTCAACGTAGAAGTTCGTTTAGTATAAGTTTAAATATTAATAACTTATTATAAGTTCAGGTGGATCTTGCCAAATTTGTTATATAGTTAAAATTAGATTTGGGAATGTGAATTCACAAAGAGTTTGAATTAAAGCCGATCCTGATAATAATTCGTATTTTTCTACGTTTTTAAAATTGGTTTCGATTAATTTTAATGCAGGTTTTCATTTCCAGTAAGTTTGATTATTCATTTCAAATACATATTACATTTAAAATTACATGTAGTGTTACATATCAGTGTAGTACAAACAATGACATCTCTGCCGCCCTCATTTTCTAGATTACGGATCCACCTTATTAAAGGTTGTAGTAGTTTGACTCTATAATTTAATATTACTGGAGGAGAAAATGATGAACCTGATCGATTGTGGCTTTTAGAGTGTCCTGTAAATAATGGTGACCGGCAAGTTTCATGAATTCATCCATGCACTTGGAAACTAAGGTGTTGCCCCTGAATACGGTGTTGGCATCTCTGGAAACAAAAAAATGCGTAAATGGATTTATTGAATGGATTGTTAGAAAGTCTTCGAACTTGCATATTATAATGAATGACGTAAAGTTGCGCGTGAACTCACGTTACTTTGGAGATTTCGTACTCGGCCAATGCCCGGAAGAACGGCACGATCTTGCCGTGATGCATAAATACTCGGATTAAGGGTTGGGCAGCATCGATTTTATTACTCGAAATCTCTCCCAATAAATATGCTGCGCTGGATGTGACAGGCTGCGGGGGACGAGAACACGAATTACGTGACGAAGCGAATCGAGCCCGCGCCTCTCATTATTACATAAAAACACTTCCTTATAAATTACTTTGATATCTGGCGATTGCAGAATCAAGTTCCGAATTGGGTCGTAAAAATCACTGGAGAACACGTGATCCGAAATGTAGTGGATCTTAAGCCGCAGGGTTCCCAGGTTGCATTTGGCCGCGGACTTGGCGCTGTTCCTCGGCTGCAGGAAATACCTGGCGGAATTAAGAAATTCCCTAATTAGGCTATGCGAGTTAAAAAAGTATAAAGCGTCAAGGTAACCAGTTTGGTTGGATAAGAAATAATGACGACAAACCAGGCTTCGTGTCCGTGACACAAATCCAAACCCTGCAGAGGTATCTTGACTTCGCCGAGAAATACGCTTCCCGACACGCCTCCGGAGTCGTGCCACAGCGCTATCCTCAGCTCCGTGTTCGTCACGTCTTCTTCTATTATATTGTAGCTATGCTTTTCGTAAGTGTGACCTTTGCTGGGAACCTATTGCGAGACATGAAATTTTAAGAAATATATTGGAATTGAAATCACTGGCATCGGATTCTTGCCTCGAAGTAAAACGTTTCGTCGAAGTGCGGGCTAATGGTTTTCTTCCTGATCTTGGTCCGTTTGAATTCCTGTTTTGCCGTACTGTATACGAGGGTGAGAGTTGCGTACGGATCGCAGGAACCGTTGATGATGGCCAGGTCATTGCATTCGATGAGCCTGATCATGAGCCTTAAGGACGGCGCGCCGCTGCTCGTGTTCTTGATGCACTGATCGATGCGCACTTCAATGTGCACTTTCCCCTGTTGTTCGATTCAATTGAAATTAGTGGAATTGGTATTACAGTGAACCTCGCTTATAATCAACTCGGGTATTTTTGTAAAACATCGTATATTGTCAACGAACTCCCAGGTCTCCGCCGCGTCATATCGGAATAGGATTTTCAATAAAAATTATACTTGGCTTTCAGTAAATTTGGATATAGGAAACCTCGGTTACTAGCAACCGGCTTTCTGACCCCTGATATTGTCAACTGAAGAGATTCGCGTGTAATTGGTATTTGTATACACTTGTATTATTGTTACCGCCAATATAAGAAACTTTGGCGTAAAATTCATAAAAGTTTCATATCACGGAGGTTCTTCTACGAGAAACTTCGGCTACAGGAAACCAATAACCCCGGTTCCTTCTAGTACCCTGTAAGCAATGTTCACTGTACCACTAAATTTTAAATACACTTGATCCTCCGTATTCGCGGGTTCCACGTTCGCGGATGATTCGCATTTTAGCGATTGACTCAAAATGTAATTAATTCTGAAAATTGTGGCAACTAGCTGCTCAGAATGTATTCACAAACGTTGGATTATTATTTGTGAAATAATTAAACCCTTTTCAATTCAAATGAACATCTTTCTGTTAATTCTAGCAATACGGAATTTTTTAGGCATCACTAACAAAAAAATACCTCAGTTTTTCAAAAATAAATGTAGTTTTGTTCCATAAAATGGTGGGTTTTCATCATTTAGTGAGGACACATCTGGTACTATTTTGGTGAGAGCACAAATTTTCATTAGGTACCTGTACTTCTGAATCTGCGTCAACAGGGACCAAAGGAAACCAATGGTCCTTGCCGTGGTACTTCGGAAGATCCTCCTTCTTGATGGCAACTTTTCCCAGTGCTTTATCCTGTTTGACAGACTTATCTCTGTCGTAGATGTATAAAGATAGGAAACGGAACTTGCGAGGAACTTCAAACTGAAATTCTTCTCCGAAATAAGGGCTGAACGCGTTCAGAAATCAAAATCAAAAACGAAATGTTAGTTTTAATATTATAATATATATGAGGTGGTAATATAATATATACTTGAGGGTCTTTTCCGAAGTGGGAGTGCGAAATATCTCCTCTCGGTCCAAACCTATGGAACAGTAAACGTCCCTGCATCCTACAGAACTGTGACTCCGGGGTTGCAAGTTCTTCGCTTCTCCTGCATGAATCCAAAAACAAATGGGGTAATATATTATTTGGTTGCAACATTTACCAGAATCAAAATAATATATAAAAGAAATGTTTTGGCCATTTGTAACACTGTTATAATTGGTTAATTGGAATATACTGTATATACAGTAAAACCTGTGTATGGTGGAATCTCATGGGACCGGATAAAATGTCCACCATAGACAGGTTTCCAGCATACAGGCAGTTTCCACCATAGGCAGGTTTTACTGTAGTATACATGAAGGGTGAGAACCGGTTTTATGACGTCACCTCTTTCAACAAAAACTACTTTTTCGATCAAGTGCAATTGACCTTTTTCAGTAGCTCCGCCTATTTCCAATATGGAGGCCTTAGTTGGGATAAAGCTGCAATCTGATTGGTAGAAAACCAGTTTCCCCACTTGATCCCAACTAAGGACGCCATTTTTAATCGTTATTACAGCCAATGGTGGCTTACTGAAATAGCTCAATAAGTAAATTGTGAAATGAAACGCATCGAGCGCCACCAGTGGTCTAAATTGGTACTGAGAGGAAATGATTTCATCGTACTGAAATAAAAATAGTAATAACAAAAAAACACCCGTAAATTCAGTAACCTGCTTAATGCATGCTCCCTTAAGTATCTCACTTCCTTGAACCGATATCCTCAAGTAGGAAACTGGTTGGTTAAATAATTAATTTAAATCAATTCCTGGGAATGAACAGTATGTACTATAACAAACAGTACATTTTTTCTTACCTAGTTTACCTTTTCACTAAACCCACGTGACATTTTGGCCCCTGCCCACCCCTTTTTGAACGCGGTTTCTGTAAATCGATATCGGTCTAGTGAACCGGAAGTGGATTCGCACCGTCGATTAATCAATACAAAGCGCGAACGAGCGAACGCTCGGGAGAACGAGGGCGGGAAAAGTTGCCCGTAGCAACCGCGCACAAGCGACGACGGCGCTTCAACCAACCGAGTTCCACTCCATATGCAACACTCCGCGATGAGCATCGCAAAAAGAGCGAGAAGATGGCCGTTGTCCGCAACCTGTTGCTCGCTCCAATCACACCCGTGACGTCACCGGGGTGCGGGATCAACAAACCGTCATTTTTTCTCTCCCTCTCTACCTTTCGGGGTTGTGAAAGAAGGTGGGGGGGGGGAGAATTAGGAGAAAAACGCGTTCCATAAGCACGTGACCGGTGAAAAGAGGAGGAGAGGGGGGGCTATATGGGGGCAGAGGGTGGCATAAAAGGTGCCATTGTCTTTGGCTTTTCCCTCAATCATATATCCCCACTAGCCACGCCCCTTCGGGTTCAACCGACCCCCTCCCTCCCCCTTTCCCACCCTCCTCAACCCTAAATGATGACGTCATTTTCTCCCCTTAGGGGTCGTTTCCAGAACGAGAGCAACGGCCCCCCAGTCGGCAAGCCACGCCCACTTTTCTCTTTGATAGACAAGGGAATGCGAGTCACCGAAAAGGGGTTCTCATTCAACACTGATTCCTTATCAATTACCTGATATACAGTGAACCTCGCTTATAATCAACTTCTGATATTGTCAACTTATTTCTTAACAAAATAAAGTAATGCGTAAATTTATCCACTTATTGTCCCCTCTAATATAAGAAACTTTGACATTAAATCCATACAGGTTTCTTATATAAGAGGTTCTCCTACGTGAAACGTCGGCTATAGGAAACCAAAACCCTCGGCCCCCTTGAGTTGACTGCGAGCGAAGTTCACTGTATAGCAGTCACCAAAGAAAGTTACAAATTATTCAATATGGGGAGATTAAAAGTTCGTAAAAGTGAAAATTTCGTAACTCGAGTATCCGTAACTCGGGAACAGAGCCGTTTACAGCGTATGGAATGCACATATTTCGGACACGTAACAAGAGCATAGAGATGACATCGCAGTTGGGGGAAGCCACGCCCACTGGCGATGATTGACGGCGGATCGGTTTTTACTTTTGTATGGGGGTGAAGAGTGCGGTCACGCCCTCCCACTGCGCATGCTCTCGACCGTAACAACGAAAAATCTGGTTAAAAAGATCAACGAACCCGCCTTCAAAATTCCCGCACTTACTATATGCTACACCTACTTACTATGGCATTTGTTCAGTTCAGTTCAAACACACACACAAAAAATCCTCACCAAATAAATGAATAAAATAAATATTGTACTCACCCACCCCACATTCTACTTTCACACCCCCGCCGCGTTAATCGCATCGCCCGCTGAGACGCAGCCTACGCCCCCTGGCGGCAATACGGCGAACATTAAAGACCTTAATCTCGCCAGTTTGGCAAATATCGGTCCATTTCGTTTTGACGGGACGGTCAAAGGTCAAGGCCGGACGACGTTTAACACGTTGCAAGCGCAGCAGCGCCCCCTGGCACCCAATATAAACAATTTAAAAGTACTCACATGTGCGATGCCGTTTACTCCATACCCGGAATTGACGAATCCCTGAAACGAGACACAAAAAATTCATTAATTGTACACAAAATATCCAGTTACATGTTCATAACAGCGCCATCTAGCGGTGTATCAACAATATCATAGAAAATATCCATGTTAGAAGTCCAAATTCAGATTTGTCTTTCATTCAAAATTCCACCACCAGTTTCCTTAATCAACTGCATGGTGGCGCTGAACGGTTTTTTTTTTAAATAATAAAACACGTTTTCTATAAAACTAGTAGATAAACACCCCATCCCCATCCTTTACCAGTATTAAACTATTTATGAAACACCTCCAAACTCCAGTGCAAAACATAAAAAGTTTTGGTGCGCAACTTTCTTGCGACGATTCTGTAGACGTGCAATATTTCTACGGCCAACGTGTGTTAAAAGTTGCACGTTACCAACTTCGTCGCAAGAAAGTTGCGCGACTTAAACATTTCATTCATTTTTCATCCATTTTACGCTCGGAATATTACGGGAACACAATAACACCCTCACGTGGTCAAACCTGGCAACTTTTTCTACACTTTTTATAGCTGATAAGGAAACTTTATTGTTTGCGGAACACTTGTATCTCACCGTTATCAATTTTTCAAGGTCACAAATCGTATACTGTAATGTAAATATACACCCACACATCATAAATATGCAACTTATTTTAGTTCGCATTATCACCGACAGATGGCGTGATACTTTTCTACTCGCCATTCAATCGGCACGGCAGATCGTGATGCAATCCTGCGAGCATCGTGCTGCAAAATGGGCGTGGCAACCACGGCCAAGTCCAAACTAGATCACCCAAATAATCGCAGCGCCACCACCGGACAAGTTACGAAGTAATTTACTTCAAACGCGCACCGATCGCTTCATTACAGAGATTGCTTCTTTTAATTTCAAGTAGTTTGGTTTGTAAATTACAAAATTTAGGAGATTATTACTGCTGAAAATTCTGCAGCAGACTGGTGTCGTCATCGTCAAACAAGGTTGATTAAAAAAATCCGCCAGGGCTGCGAAGACCGGCTATAGGTGCATCATCTACCCCCTGCGGCCACAACAGTGAGCGCAACCCCGAGGGAGACGTTAGGTAAAGTCGGGAATGTGCCATTCGATCGGCGGGGGAGGAAAGGTGAAGAGATGCGAGCAAAAAGCGGACAAAAACGACATTTCTGCACTCTGCATCCTTTTTTATTTCTTCATATTCGGTCGGCGCAACACGGAGAAGACGAAGAAGAAGAAGGAGAAAGAGAAGAGAAGAGAAGAGAAAGAGGAAGTGTAGGGGGAGGAGGGGGTTGATAGCAAGGTGGGAGGAGTTTTAAGGGGACGCATGCGCCAAACGCTCCAAGTCGCTCGACTGTATGCTCCTGGTCACATGACGGATTTTGGGGGTGGGGCAGTTAAAGTAGTAGTAGGCATGCGCAGTTCCTTCTTTCTCTTTCCCGCTTTTACCCACCCCTCAACCCCAAAAACCCCCACGCAATACGTATACCCCCAACCCACCTCCCCCTGCAACCCCCAACCCCCAAAATGTCGGGTTGCGGCGCATGCGCAACCCTTTCGGCCCTTATCGAAATACTGTGTTATAGTAGTTGCACGTGGGAGGGAGTATTTGGGGGGGGGGGGGAGGCGAGTATTACAATGCAGGGGGGGGGGGGAGGTGAAAATTACGAACCGACCGGTAAAACCATTTTTCATCACGTATCGATCGCTATTTTAAAAAATCAGATTGGGTCGAACAACAGTGAGGTGTGTAAGACGATCGATACAGTATCGATTTTGAATCGATTCCCAATCATGATAAATGCAACGCCGATTTTTTTGTAAAGTACAGAGAAACAATGGACGAGGAATGGCGGGAAAAATTATTCAAAAAATTATCTCCGTAGTATCGATTGCATATCGATCAGTATAGCTTTAATATACAGTAAAACTTGTCTATGCTGGAAACCTGTCTATGGTGGAAAATTGCCATATTTCGGGACCATAGACTGCATGCTAAAGGTTTTTTAAAAACCTGCCTATGCGGGAAAAACCTGCATATGGTGGACATTTTATTCGGTCCCATGAGATTCCACCATAGACAGGTTTTACTGTACCACACCCTGTACCACACATCTGTAAATGACATAGATAGTGTGATAAAAAAGTAGTGAAACCTGTCTATGGTGGAATCGCAAAGGACCGAAAAAGTTTCCATTATTCACAGGTTTTCATGTACACAGAGAGAAGTATTTTAACATGCGCTATTGTCGGCTATTGTAGACATTTGGTTTAAAACAATATCAAATTTTCCACCATAGACAGGTTTTAACACGAGATTCCACCATACAGAGGTTTCCATCCCTGACATGTTTCACTGTAGCAAACATATGCATTCATTTATTCATTTTTTAATTAACAAAGAAAGCAAAAATGTGAACGTAATGATAAAATACAAGTCCTACTTCGAAATTTGCCCGTTAGAGGCGCTGCTATCAACTCGGTCTTTTAGCCATCATCATCAACTTATTAATTGCTGAACAATTTTATGAAAACAACCGCACGGTGGCGCTACGATCCATGGCTACGATCCACGTTTAGAATAACAGTATAGGACCTAATCACATCCTGGCGCCACCTGTTGTCAACTGCATGCACCTCACATGGAAACGCGTTCTTCACAGACAAATTACATCTAAATCAATGGGGGGGGGGGGCGTTATTCAAAGGCGGCGGTTAAACATGGTTAATAAATAACCGAGCATTAGTATATTAAAGTTTAGTGTTACTCGTTACATTTAAAATTTCCGAAATATTCAATCCCAACACGCACCTTTAAATTTAAAGCCACATAAAGTGAGTATGAAATACACTCAATAAAAACCAATTAAACTTGTTGAATCTTTATAGATAACCGTAAGCAAACATGTTTCAACTCTTCGAAGTGTAGTTTCTTCAAGTCCAGCCGATAAATCGATAAATATCGATCACTTATTGTAGCGATATAAAGGTGATGACTATTAAGTAGTATCTCGGCTTTAATGCGCTTTAAAGCCGATGCACTCTTTCGCCTTTCCTTCCACGTATTCATCCGCCAGACGGTCCCTTAATGCCCCGCCCCCTCTTCGCCGCGGAGCGAACTACTTTCTGTATCCTTCCGCTATCCCCATTCACTTATGTAACGTACAGACACGCGATATTTGCAGATGCCAGGGAAAGAAAAAGCGCCCTCTCGCGTTTAAAAGGTCAAATTCGACGAACCAATCAATACAAACTACGTACTACTTTCAAAAACAAACTCATTCTAAAAACCCTCCTACATATATTCGTCATTATCTACGGACTAACTAACAGCAAATGAAGTCAATTAAGCGAGGGAGAATTCGTGAATCATGTAGTGTTTCCGCAGTGAAGGACGTCATTTATGAACGATCCCTAACCTAGTTCCTATTATTTTTACAACCCAGGGATTTCAATAACACCATTGTGCACCTCTTTCAAAAATCCACAAACTTTGCAAGTGAGGCAACTCAAAATAAACTTTTATACAAGTGCAGTAAAAAAAAACAAACAACAATCCCGGTTCAAAACCCGGGTTTTTCTCCTTATATACCAACTTTTCTAAACTTTCATCCCACTTTGATACGTTCCGACTCTCAAAAAATAAGATTAAAAATAACACGTGACCTCTTTCGTTTTACATTTAATATATGTAATTGAAATAATAATTTGTTAATGAATAATTAATATTTGAGGCAATGGCGCTCCGGTTAAAAGAGCCATGTAGGAATTAATGAAAACCGGATGTTCACCCTATTTTCCTCCATTCACTTTTTCTCTATTTCTTATCCATCCTCCTTCTTCCTCCTCCTCCTCCTCCTCCTCTCGTCGTCATCATCATCATCATCATCCTCATCCTCATCATCATCCCCAAACATTTGGAGAAAAATCGATGGTGAAACTTTAAGACGAAACTTGGCGCAATTCAAAAACAACGGCGCTTCACTATTATCGATATTATCGATCAGAAACGCTAACTTCAGCCGGAAATGAGTGCAACGACGAGCAACAAACAAAAAAAAAAACTATAGAAAAATGTCAAAAGAACAAACACTGTTTTCTAAACTCCAATATTATTCCGCAGCCGTTTACTTTTCACAAATTCAACAAATAAGCCTACAATGGGATCAATTTTTCATTACCTTATTTTATAAACCGAACATGCTTGAATTACAAATTGATTATTAACAGTCTGAATCGATTGTAAATATAACAGGTATAAACATTAAACGTAATTAATGAATTCTCCCCAGGTGGGATACTATTAAGGGCATGTGGAACCCCTTTGGCTGCGACTCTTTCTGCCAATAGGGGGCGCTGTTTTTTCAATGTTATCCTAT
>JAQIWR010002657.1:0-10730 GCA_034695945.1 Glomeris hexasticha | reverse complement strand
CCCCCCCTGCTAGAAAGGGGCCACTACCACCAGCTCGTAGTTCAGTTGGTAGTTCAGTGGATGGTTAATAAATTTACCACTTGGTGGTAGTCAAGGTAGGTTAAATATAGTTTTGGGTGGTAGTGGCCTTTTTC
The DNA here is from genome assembly GCA_034695945.1 of Glomeris hexasticha. Taxonomy (NCBI): domain Eukaryota; kingdom Metazoa; phylum Arthropoda; class Diplopoda; order Glomerida; family Glomeridae; genus Glomeris; species Glomeris hexasticha. The sequence continues at coordinate 10,596 of JAQIWR010002657.1, read as the reverse complement.
TAGCAGGGGGGGGGGTTGGTAGAGGCTAGTTTAACCATCGTGGGCCGACGTATATAACATAATGTCACAAGATGTGTATCCTGCATATGTTAGTGTTTGCTGTGGTCCTGCATGTTAGATAATTACATACCTCTGAAATGAGCCACACAATTCTATGGCATGTACTATACATAACAATGTTTGTTTTTAGTTTAATGCAAATTGACTATACAGTACAAGCTGAAAGATTATACATGTACAAATGTTATTTTAGGATTTTAAATGTATTTTTTATTAAAATATTTCAATCTGTTTCCTTTGTATTTGGTGCATCAATTAAGCAATGGTTTTTGTTTTTTAAATGGTATCACAACACACATGTTCTTAATACATCCAGGAGAGAATGCTACAACAACATTTGTTTTCATCACAATACCATGAAATCTAACGATTTTAAGCATGTGCACATTACTGTCTGAAAATTTTTTGATCAACATCAATTCATTCAATGGGTACACCCTTGTGTGTCCATCACCTTTTTCCACTTCTTCTCCAGTGTGCTCACACCAATCACAGCCGTGTAGCCCATTAAATTGGGTGGCATTTCTAAGCATTGGTCGCGCAACTGCATCTGAACTATTAATCAATGCAAACACTTTGCTACAATGCTGACAGCCAAGCTTGTCAGTCCATGTGAATCCATTTTGGCTTAGGTACTTAATATCGTCCACAAAATGTTGGAGGAAGGTGTCAATTCTTGGCTTGGTGGCTCCAAACCAAAGTCCCAATAACAAAACGTTCTTCTTTCTAATTTCATAATCCATTTCACATATGGTTGCCTGCAAGGGATAGATACTTTGCTTTGAAGAATGCAACAAAGGCACACCATCGCAATTCCACATTATGGTTATGTCCTCGTCCCCTAATTTTCCGCATAATTTAGCATTAGTGTGCAATTTTCCATTAGCAATATTGCCAATAATATTAGTTTTGAGCGAAATCTGAGATGACTTTGAATATATTTGGTGGTGAATAGATTGCGCAAGACTTCATTTACAGGAATGTACACAAAACATTGGCCATTTTCCTTGCAATCATTTGTAACAACATTCGTCCGTGAGGGGGGTTGGAACAAACGATATCGCGAAAATAAACACACCACAACCTATTAATCAAATAATTTCTTTATTGGGGATCAATCTCTTGATATCTCTTTAATATAAGAAATGGCTACTACGGCAACAATCGCCTGTAGCTAAGGGTTTTAGTGACTAGGTTCGCAAATGAGAAGAGCCTTTATCGGAAGGTCTGTCCCATGAGCGAGCCGTGTGCCGACTGACTAGCGCTCGAGCGCGTCGCTCTCTATATATATCCGTGGACGAGTCCACTTCACATCATGCGAGGGATCTAGGTCACGGAAGGGATGCGCGTCATCGCTATGAGTTGAGTCGCTTTTAGCCTATTTATCGGGCGCTTCAACTACGGGAGTTCGGCTCATCGAATCCCTATTAAGCAATGATACGATTAGACGCTCGTCACGTCTTAATCGTCAATTAACGCTGATTGCAATTTAATGAGTGGGAGGGGAATTAGTAAACGGTCAACGGTGATCGCACCGGGTCGTTACACCTCCCCCCCTGAAAGAGCGAGGACCCGAAGCTGTCAAACACAAACAAATTTAATAAAACATCCAGCGAGAAAAATAAAACAGATTGCATCTAACGGTGGACCGCAACTTCCAACATACATTCGACGAAATCCCAATTATATAATAACAACTCGCATACCAACGACGATAAGCTCGAAAACTGGACGACACTTGCGAACATCCGCTGCCGACGAAAAACGAAGAAGTCCCAGACAGAATGTTCACCACATGACAATGGCCAACGAGGCCCACAACAACAGCACAAAGTTTGTCCGGACGAACCAGCCTTTTACGGAGAACCCCTGGACAGCGCCTGGGCAGCCCTTGGTAGATTTTGATGTCTTTAGCTCACCCAGCGATGTCCGTTAACACCAAGCAGCACCAGCTTCAGCAACCTCGTCGTCGCCGAAGTCCAGCCAGCCTTGGCTCGGTAACTCCTCGTCCAGTCTGTCCAGTGGGAAGTCGGAAGGTTTGGGAAGTTCTTGGAAAGGATCCGTCACCACCAACAGCAACAAAGAACGATGGCAGCCTCCGCTCGGAGCTCGGGAAGTCCGCAGCGCCAGCACCGTCCATCACGCCCACCAGCAGCAACAGGTCCAGGAAGGTCAGGGGAACAGGGAGGGTGGCCCGGAGGTTGATAGAGGGAACATACAGAGGAGAGGGACAACATAACAATAGGGTACAACCAGGCCAGGTCTTGGGACAACACCGGGAACTCCTACATCTTCACCTAGACACTCGCACCAACACCACGGTTACTCGGACGACAGCGTCGGCGTAGACAGCCGGGAGGTGGTGACAGAAGACTCAGCCAGGTCGGCGAGTATCTGGTCATCCTCCTCCGGACTGGTCTCCGCACACATCTCGTCCGAGGACTCCGCAAAGAAGGCAGCTGCATGATCCCTGACGGCTGCGAGCCCGATGTCCGTATCCATGGGCTCGGGTTCGCTGTCGGTTGTTGGTACGGTTGGCGGACAGGCAACCGCCGGTTGTACCAAGCCGACTGTGGGGCACAGTGTCAGGAGGTCGATCGACTCAACCGACACTCCCGAATCGGGACGACTACCGTATTTGTCCGACACCGACAAGTCAACGGCCGCCCCATCGACTTGTGACTCACCCAACCAGAGATCAGTAACCGTTCTCTGCGGCATCGGGGGAACAGCGATCGTGACTCTGAACGCACGAGAAGCTTCCTGCAAGAATGCCGTCAACTTCAAGTGTTCGGCAAGGCCGCCCTGACCAACACCACTGGTTTCCAGAACTTGCCGTACTTGGGAGCCTAGATCTCCGGGGGTTCGTTCAACCTGCGTGTCCGTAAATGGACGTGGTGGTACCAGCCGAAATTCTGACCATCAATTTATGCGAACTGGCCGGCTATTCCACCTGGTCGTCACCATAGGCAAGGTGTCGGTCTGGTGGATCAGTGTCTGCGGGACCGGAGTGCCATCCAACTGAGTTGGCGTCACATCCGACTCCCTCGAGCACGTCACTGGCACCGCCTGTACCTCCTCGTCCCTGACTAAGATGTTGGGATGTCGTGCACCAACTTTCGGGTGTACTTTTCCCAACGGCTGCCGTCGCTCACAGTAGGTTACCCACACACCAAGTTGCGTGTAAAACGGGTTAAACCTGCTTTCGCGAGCGGCTTCGCAGAAGGAACTGCGGGTGAAGGACACGGCTGTTTCGGTCGAGGAGCGCCTATAGCCTCGGCCGGGACATTCGCGGAACGGCGCCGCGATGCCTGAGAAGACATGGATGACTGACGGCTACCTTTCTTCCCGTTTCCTCGGGACCGTAAACGGCGAGACTCGATCGACTGTACAGAGTGCGCCGAGAGTGCACGCTTGTCTGGGCACGTCGGTTCAGGGTACTCAGGTGCCGTCGGGTCCTCAGTCCACCAAGGCACTGAGACTTTTTCGGTCATCGGGGGAGGAGTGGCAGGACAGACAGCATCAAATTTGGGTACACCAACGTTCCTACATCGGCAGGTGTCGGTTTCCCCTGGTTTCCGTTAGGTCGTGGATCTGCCAACGGTTCAGTGGGCTCATCGCTTTTGATTGTCCGTGGCTTCGATCCAACCTTCTGTTTTCGTGGTTTTGGCACGGGAGTAACCTTCGTCGGCTCAACGGCCTTCTCCGGTTCGGACTCCACCACGTGGACGACGTGGGCAACGTCATCTGCAGTCTCCAAATCCATTTGCTCCTCCAGCACAACCGATTGGGGAGAAGGCTTCTTTGGTGCAGCCGAGGGCCCAGCCAACTCCCTGATGGCGTCATCAAGTGCGACAGGGAGAGCTTCCAGCGGTGGGCTCCCACTGGTCGCAGCAACCTGCTTGACTGCCGGTGCAGATTGAGCAGCAAATGGACTCTCCACATTCAGTGGTGTGTTCCCTGCGCTCTTCTTCTTCTGCTTCGATTTTGCAGCAACAGTCGCCGACGTAGCGCCCATGACCAATGGTGCTTTGCTCGGCTGTCGTGCTGTCCGCAAGACTACTTGCGCACCGGTAGAACTTTTGGTGGCCACTTTCGGTGGTACCTTGCTCGCTTTACCATTTTCCCGGCGTTTGGATCGGCCTTCTTCCACTACGTGCGCGATCCACGATGCTGAGAATGGATTCTCAAACACCGTTGAAGGGGCATCGGCTGCTACCTTCGCTACCACCTTCTTGTCTGCCGCCACAGACGTGGTAGGTTGCGACGCGGAGGTTGGGGACGGCAGACCCCATTTCCTCCTAGTTTTTTCCCGCATCGCAACTGCTTTCAGCCAATTGTAAACGGGATGGATTTGAGTCAGCGCTCCACCCGACCATTTCGGGCAGAGATGGCTCATCTCCCAATCTTCGGCAATTCTTGGCAGAGCATGCTAGGCAGCGCCCTTTCTGGTCGGAGGACGGGTGTGAAACGTCCTGCCCGTGTTTGGATCAACAAACGCCACTGTGCGATCCCTACCGACCAACTCCACGGCTTCGGCCCTGGTCATCAACTGATCGTTGATGGCTAACGGGTTGACCGCCGTGCTTTCGTTCTCGGGTACCTTCGACCCAGGCTTCAACAAAACCAGGTTTTGGTAACGAACGTACACCATTTTCTCTTATGAATTCAAACTTGTCTTACAACACTCGAAAAAGTAGGAACACGCATGGAACCTCTCTAGAGTGAAGCCAAGAAGGAATGGGACCTGACCATGGCAAAGGGCCCTGTTTTTATAGTACGTAGCTCCGCCTACGATTTTTAATTGGGAGAGAAGGGGGTACGTCACCCACGTGGTCCTTTTTGAAGTCACGTTTTCCAAGAATACCTGGGTTTGGGCCCAGGTGCACAGAAACGCGACATTATTTGAGGATCACCCCTGCCCTTGTTTACGTTTTTCACACGGCAAAACGACTGCCTAAAGGTCAGCGACTCTATGCGAAAGTCACGTGATCTGAGATTTCGCATTCCTTTCTCATTCGACCGAGTATTTTGTGAGTTTATTGAATAAAATCAACATTTGGGTGACTCTTATTACAATCTACCGTTTCACACACTTCTATTGAAGTATATTAGCGTAGATTTGGTGCAGTAATAATAGTTAGTCGTTTGTTTTACGCGTCTTTCCATCGCTAATCATGCGGGAACCGCGTAAGCCTTATTGCGCACGTGTTTAACGGCGCTCGAGGTAGGCTTATCGTTTAAGCCTTATTTCGAACACGCGCGTTTTTCACGCTATTGTCGCTCATTTCTCGTATAGCTAGGCAGTCTTCTGCCGTAACTGATACGTATGAGCTTTTGGGGGTCTTCCCCTAGCTAATTTGGGTGAATCAGCTATTTGCAATGCAGGAATTACAGGTTCAATGTACGGAGTTAGTTGGCATATATTTATTGGATCGGATATCTTTTTCGTTTGCAAATTGCGCAGTCGCACTACATTTTCAGAGAGTACTTCCGACACTTCGAAAGGACCTTCTTTTAATGGTGCTAATTTTGCTGCAAAGTGTTTGGAGGCATCCGAAAGTACATGCACATCTTACATAACTTTATCGCCTACTGCATATGCGTGATCAACTCGATGTTTGTCGTAATTGCGCTTCTGCTTTTCACTAGCTTTTTCTAAATTCGCCAATACGAATTTCTGTATTCTAGCTAGTTTCTTCTGCAGTCTTTCTGCAAACTGTTTCAACTCGGCATCGCTAGGGGTTGTGAACGTCACATCGTCTGGCCCATCCAGTTGCCACGGAAACCGCATCTTGCGACCCAAGATGATATCGCATGGTGCGACACCAGTGGATTCGCTTACTGCTGAGTTGATTGCAAATTGTAATGCACTTACTCGTGCATCCCAATCCTTGTGCTCATGTGTGAATGTTCGGAGCATTGACACCAGCACCCTGTTTACTCTCTCTGTCAGATTTGTCTGAGGATGATATGGGGTGGTATGCTTAGCTTTCGTTCCCAGTTTTTCCCACAAAGCTGTCCAAACTTTGGAGATAAATTGAGGGCCCTTGTCAGACAAGACGGCCTCGAGAAATCCAAATCTACAACACATATCGAGCATAGATTCTCCTATTGGGCGAGTTTTCGCCGTTTTCAGAGGAATCAGGTTGACCCATTTAGAGAAATAGTCGACCGTTGCCAGCAAATATTCGTGACCGTGTGTGCTTTTGGGAAGAGGACCCAATAGATCTACACCGATCATTTGCCAGGGACCCGAGGTTTCCGTATGCTGCATCAGCCCAGTGGGTGGCTTGTTGGAGGGCTTCGCCTTCTGGCATCCCATGCACCCACGGCAATACCGCCATACATCCTCCTTCATCCGAGTCCAGGTATACTGCTCCTGCATTCTCCAGTAGGTTTTTGCACTATCCAAGTGTCCTGCCAGAGGTGAGTCGTGGTGCAATCTGATCAAGTCCATTCGCAACGCTTGCGGGACGACGATCTTTAAGCACGTGTTTTCTGTCTATTCATCCAGTTTGGAAGGGGGGATGTATTGGAGCAACACACCGTGATCTATCAAACAGTCCTGTGATCTTTTCAGCACCTTCTGCGCGACGGACTCATCCGTAAGTGGCTCTCCGGTCATTACATAGTGGTGGACTAGGCCCAGGAAAGGATCTTCCTTTTGCGCTGTTACCCATTCTTCCCGAGTCGGGTAGCCATCATCCGGAACCACCAGGGCTGTTGCTATCTGAACGCTCTCCATTCCTTCCGCTCTGATGGGATTACGGGACAGGGCATCCGCCATCAAGTTGGTGGAACCTGGTTTGCAATCAACCGAATAGTCGCATGCCTGAAGCTGCAGGGACCAGCGCGCAAGCCGTCCTGCAGGCTCCTTGAGCGTCTGCAACCATCTCAGAGCCTGGTGATCAGTCTGGATCGTAAAGTGCGTGTACTCTATGTACTGCGCGAACTTTTTGATTGCCCAGACCACTGCCAACTGCCAGACATTTGAGTTGAGTTACTGAATAATTAGCTTCGGCTTTAGTGAGGCCACAGCTGGTGAATGCAACCGGCGTAAGGATGCCATCACGTTCCTGCAGAAGGACTGCTCCAAGTCCCACCCCTGATGCATCTGTCTGAATCTTGAACTCCTTTTTCAGATATGGCAGAGCTACACCAGGTGTGTCTAACAATAACCTCTTCAACTCGCGGACAGCTTTTTCTTGGGACTCATCCCAGTGCTACTCACTGTCCTTTTTGAGTAATCGATGCAACGGCTTCGCCACCATCAAAAAACTCGGCACGAGACGCTGGTATTACCCAGTTAGTCCCAGAAATTGTTGGACCTGCTTGACATTTTGGGGGGTTGGGAACTCTTCCACCGTCCTTATTTTGTCAGGGTCCAGGCCGCCTGGGGTAATGACATGTCCCAAGAAGTTATTCTCTGTCATGCAGAGTTGAAGCTTCTCAGGGTGGACTGTAAGGCCTTTCTTTGCCAATCTGTCCAACACGTCTTTGATGTGTTCCAGGTGCTCCTCGATGGTATCAGAATAGATGATGATATCATCTAAATAGGCCATCACATATTGCCATGCTGCATCACCCAGGACATCATCCATCATTCGCTGGAATGTGGCTTGAGCGTTGTGCAAGCCGAACGGCATCATTTTAAACTGCCAGAGCCCACGATGGGTCTGAAATGCAGTTTTCTGCTTATCTGCCTCTTCCATCTGCACCTGAAGGTATCCACGAAACAAATCGAAAGTTGTGAAGAAACGGGCACGTCCCAACCGAGCCATGATTTCCTCGATGTTTGGCATCGGGTATCTATCGGCTATGGTGATCGCGTTCAGCGCCCTAAAGTCACCGCATAAACGATAAGTTCCACCTTTCTTTGTCACGATCACTATCGGCGAAGCCCACGGACTAGCTGATCTTTCAATGACACCTTGTTCGATCAACTCGTGCAACTGCTGGTCCAGAATCCGATGCTTGGCATCGGTCATGGGTTGCATTCGGATTTTGAACGGTGGGGCATCACCAGTGTTAATGACGTGTTTCACCGAGTCGGCAATGCCAAGTCGGTGTTGAAAGGTTAATTTGTGTGCTTCTATAGGATGCTCACCAGTTTTCGCCAGTGTGTAGGTGGGCAAGCTGATTGCTCAACTCGCACGGTCCATACGTGCATCCCTGCCGCTAAGCACTGCATTGTCATCGGCTGTTCGAAAGGTGTTTCCACCCCTGGTGTCTTTCTTGACACCCAAGTTCCCTTGGCCATGTCGGGTACAATCTCTGCGTTACGCAGGAAATCCCGACCTAAAATGACAGACGCTTTAGCTCCGTTCACAACCACGAACGGCTGAACCCGGTATCCTCCAGGCCAGCGAACGCAGATATGAGCAACATTGACGGCATCCACTATGCCTGATGCTTGCTCTATTCGGACGAGCTTCGTTTTATCAATGACAATACCTGGCAACGATTTGCACAGATCTTCGTCGATGATACACCCTGAAGCTCCAGTGTCTATTAATGCTTGCACTGGATTAGAGGAACGAGGTCTTTGGAGAAATCTCCGAATAAGCCTCGGTATGCAGAGACACCAGGCAGCACTGGTGCATGCTCTTTTACCATCTTCCCACTGGGTCTTCGGCCAGCTCTACTCGTTTTTGCTGACTGTTTTGTTTTGGCTTGTGGGCAGTCGGCACTTCGGTGAACCTCTTTGTCGCAAGTAAAACATCGATTGTGGGTCAGGGCCGTGCTCTTCGGATGTCCTGACCCACTGGATGCATTCTTCGTAGCCTGGTCCTTGCCCTTCGCGGGCTGGTCAGCTGATGGAGATGGTTTGGGGTGCCTATCTTCATGTCGGGAATGTTTGTGGTGTTTGTGGGGTTTATGCGACTCGTTCCGTTGCTCGGATGAGTGCTTTTTCCCATGCCCACCATGGTCACATAACCTTTTTTATCCTTCTCCCCATTATTATCCTTTCGATCTGGTCAATTGGATTTGCACGCGATGGCGTTCGCCTACAGGCCGGTGTCTTTCCACCCAAGACAGGGTGCGATCAACCGGTTTGGAGGAGGAGGAGGCCTTCTGTAATTTTGCTTCCATAGAGCACTTTGCTCTATTGATGGAGCAGCCTTTAGAAGGTCGGCCACAGTTTCGTACGTGATAGCTCGAGACTCGAACACACTGTGGCACTGAGGGGTCGTCAAGTCAATGAGATGCTTGACTCTCTTTGTGACGTCTTCGGTTTCGCTATCTCGTAGTATTTGTTTAACGAGGCCACAAACATCACTAGGGGCTCATTAGTGTCTTGATACCGTAGGTCAATTTTAGCCTTCATCACTTCCAAATACTTGGCAGGTATTAATGCCTTGAGGAATTCTCCCTTGAATGTCACCCAGTCATCGAAAGTACAAGCATTGAACCAAGTCTGGGTGTTACCCGTAAGAGCCTGGGGGACTACACTCCACATGAACTCCTCCTCAGTGTACCCACTAATTCGGGTGTAGCCTTCCATCTTTTGTACAAAATCGTACGCTGAGATGTTAGGTTTGCCATCAAAGGTGGGCACTTGAGGTTTCGCTCGATGTGATGGCCTTGACCCAGGGTAGTTAAGCAAGCCGCCCAGGGTCCGAGGAGTTACCGTCGCAGGTTTCGGCTCGGGTATTGGGGCATGTTCTCGATTCACGTTCGGCGGTCGAAAGGCCCCTTGTATAGGTGTAGGTCTGAGTGGTGCAGGAGTAATGGGTCGGAAGGCCGGGACGTGCCCAGGTCGGGGTGTCTTGGTCCTTCTCGCATTTACCCGTATCAGCTCACGGATCTGTTCGTAGACAATTCCTTGGTCTACGTCTGTTCCCAAACCTAGTAAATCCGTGATGCCGCGGAGACCTGCATTAAAGTCCCCTGCGACTACCGGAGTAGGCGCGCCACCTTGACGGGTGACGTCTAACTCTTCGCCTTCCACATCAGCAACATTCTCGTTTTCCCCAACTCTAGAGGACGTTGCGATAGGTTCGAACTCATTTACGTTTTCCCCGATGGTAGCACGGGACACTGCTCGCGAAGCGACTCGCACTGGCGATGCATGTCGTCGTGGACCATCAGGACGTTCTGAGTGGCGACTAGCACAGCTGACCAGCCTGGTGGCCGTTCCTGCCCGCGAAGGTTTGCAAGGGTGCGATCGGCAGCTGCTCTTCGCGTATGCTTACGTCGAGCAGCGATATCCTCACTGGTATCGCTCTTGGCGTTCCACTCAGTACGGGTGACACCGTTGCGGGGATGCCACTGGGGGGAATATAATATTCTCAGTCTTCACGGTTACCAGTCAACGCTCGACCATAACTGTGATCCTCGTGTCTTCCCATCAGATCCCTTATCCCATTGAGATTCTGATGAGGTGTCCTCAGGACGACAATGCTCAGTCCTGCAACAGCAGGCGAATGATGCGCTACCTGGGACCTCGTGCTTCTAGCGGGAGGCCTATTGCCACCGCGACCAGCCATCTCCCTTCGAACCTGGTATCCCTCTAAACAGTGCTTCTCTGCT
>JAQIWR010002656.1:0-10730 GCA_034695945.1 Glomeris hexasticha | reverse complement strand
TTGATAACTACCCGTTGCTTTCTATCCGTCAGCCAATTTTTAATCCATCGTAGCAAATTCCCTGTCACACCCTTTTTCCTCTGCTTTTGAATAAGTTTACTATGGCTTACTATATCAAATGCCTTTGCCAAATCCAACAACAAGATATCTACACTGGAGCTCCCATCAACCCAGAACAGTCCAAGGTCAAGGACTATTCCTGTACATAACCATAATACACATGTACTGCATAGAATGTGAGATATTGAGCAGGTCTGTGTTAGGTGACTCACCCTGTATATTAATACTGTATACTCGCACTGCTGCGAATGTTCCAAGCCAATGAAACAATTATGCAAAACCATGGATGATTTGATGGTTTTGGAAGCTATTAATAGCTTTTGAAGTATTTATACAGTGGTGCATTTTAGAAGACTTTTTTGTCTTCGGATTTACGAGTTTTTGTTTTTCTCTCTGCATGTTTTTTCGAGTTACATAATTCATGCACTTTCGTGATAGTCCATTGTACAATTGAAGCAGCTAATTTTAATCTATATATAGGTGCACGCCTCACTATAACATCTTATGTATATTTTCTCTATTACCATTAATGAGCGGCAATACACACCAGAAATGACATGAAAGAATAGAAATTTATTGACAGTTATTTGTTAGTGTACGTACACTGACTTCCGTCTGTGATATTCATGTATATCATTTCGATTGTAATTATGTAATCACAATTACTACATTCTGTCTTAAATTAAGTGTGATCTCAATTTTTTGTGGCTTTTACTATCCGTTTTCTATAAATTTTGTTTCGATGTTGTATGTCTTTGTTCAGCGGTTACATTAAATGGAAACAGATCACGGGTAATTGAGTTCTTTTCAATCTGAATTTTAAGATCTTCTGCAGAAGCTGCTGAAAAAGCAAAATGTTGTAATAGGTTGGTCACGAAGATGAAGAGCTCCATTCTTGCTAAACTTTCTCCTGGGCATGATCTTTTTCCTAGAATTTATTAATTTATTAATGCGTAGTTTAATGTAAATGTGTTACTGCATTGGTTATTGCTCACGGTGTTATTAACAGCTGAAAGTTCTTTAAAGGTTATTGCAAAAGCCTATTGAGGTTATTTAAAAAGGCAAACATAAGTTATTTTGAATTGGAATTTTTACAGTCACTTTCATCATGCTCCAGACAATATATAATTGTAAAATTATAGATGAATTGTTTTATCTCAAAGCAGCATGCACTTGGCATTGCATTCTTACCCATTCCAAATTGGATCAGATAATCCGACTTTTTTGCCTTCCCATCGCAATCTATGAATCTTTCAGGTCGGAAATTTTCAGGATCACCCCAGATTTTGGGATCATTGTGAACCAGGTGAATCTGGGCTAGTATAGTTGCTCCCGCAGGGATATCATATCCTGATATCTTAGTGTTGGCTGTATGAGAAACAAGGCAGTTAGTGGGAGTTTTTGTGGATGATTTAAGTTGACCCCTATAAACTGGAACATACAGGGAAAATGAAAAGTCTGAAACTTTTGGCAATATCTGTATACGCTTCGTTCCAAAATTTTCTAACCCTTGCTATTTTCTCAATGATGACTTGGTTACCTTTGGCTGCATGGGGCGCACCAACTGCTGAAATGTTTGCATATCTATGAAGTTCCATTAGAAAGGCCTCCATGTAAGGCATGTTGAGCCTATCAGAATAAGATGGTGCCCTTTCAGAACCGATAACTGAATCGATTTCGAGATGTAATTTGTGTTGAATCTCAGGGTATTTTATGAGCATCTTGATCGTCCAGTAAAGGGTGGTAGATGTTGTTGTTACCCCAGCAATGCTCAGTCCAAATGTGATGCACATAAGACGAGTTCCTGCGCACAAAAAAGTTAAAAATAACAAATGATCCGTGGATTTTAATAAATATACTTAATTATATTAACATTTAAGAATTGATCAATTCGAAAAATGGATTCAATGTAATTTAATTGTAAAAACGAGCTTGTAATGGTTTCAATAGTTTGCAATTTCATTTTATGTAGAGACCTTTCACAGTCATCTTGCATTTAAGCAGAATGCCTTATTTCACATAACTATTGTTCTAATAATCATTTCGTTCAGCCTTCTGCTCTTGATATGCGTTTTAAACCCATTTTCCGAATTGCCAAATACTTTAATCAAATGGATAGTTTAGATAATGTAATGTTACTATTGAGAGGACTGTTATGGCATCCATTGTTGACATCCTGTTGAATTTGTCTGAGAAATATGTCAGTGAAATCTCGAGCATCGTTGTTGGGCCTTATTTCATGGTCTCGGATATTTTTATTGACATATTCGAAAACTTGTTTTTTCGTGTAGTCCAGATGTTTAATCCCAGATAAGAATCGAGGAAGAATGAATCTAAGTTCAAGAGTGTTGCAGTGAGTATTACATGTTCGGGTTCTCAGATGTCTTGCATAGACATTTGCATTCAGGCTTCTTGAAATTCAGGGGGAAATGCGCTAAATTAACTGATTGTCTGACTTAATTTGATCACTTTCAGTGAATTGGTGTTATTATCATGGGGCTGTTTTAAATTATTTTGTCAAAATCTCGTCAAAATCGTCTATGTTGAACATTTTTAACATTAAAAATGAATGCAACTATTTGAATATTGCAAGCATGCTAAGCCGCAATTTAACTGCGAATTCTTGAAACTACCAACCTGAGAATCGGAAACCCATTTAAAATGCTAATCGGCGATAAACATTTGAGAGAGTTGCGCAGTATGTTCAGTATATTGAGAAATTCTGGGTCATTGTACTTGTAACGAATTCCAAACATTAGTGATGAAATTATGTTTGATGCACAGCATAGGAACTGGGAATTAGGGTCAAATGGCTGTCCTTTGAATTTTTCAAATTCCTTCACCAGGATCTGCAAAATATACCAACACAAGATTCCTAAATGCACTTTCAACTTCTCATAATGTTAATGGCAATAGAGTCACACAGTAATGCTTCACAGTTGGGTTCTGAAATCTACATAATATTTGTGTAGAGTCAGAGTAGATTCAGAGCACAAAGTAAAAGGCCAAAAGATGGTATGCCTCTCAGTTGTTGCGCAACAATTTAACCTGTAAAACTTTTCGAAATTTAAGCAATAAGAAGCATTGCTGGGTACTTGTCTTTACAGTTTCATTGTACTATAATCACCAATGCTTCCTCACGAATTTGATATTCTAAATTCTCCTTTCCGAGTCCTAAATCTCTCAGTGCAGATAAGAGAAATCTGCGCTGGCTTTGCCAATTTTTACCATTTTCCACTCCGATACCTTTCATATGTACAGTATGCATTAATTAGTATGTCAGGAGTCATGTTCCATAGTAACGCTGATATACTATAGCAATATGGTCAAAAATTGTTTTTCCGAAATTTCACAAGGTATACCAATTCCATCAGTCAAATATGTAAAAGTAGAGAAGCCTGTAGGTCTGTTTACAGATGTTTCCAAGTTCAGCATTAACCCCTCCTTAATAGTGTCGTAGCTGTTCAGCGAAATCACTTGCCTTCAATGAAATAACGAAAATTAGTTATCTTTAGTAATCATTTTTCGTTTTATTTTGTTGTTCTCCTTATTCTTCAGAGTATTTGTATAATAATTTTAGCAAAAGTAATTGGTTCATACATACTGTGATCCAAGATTTATGCAAACGATATCACCATACTTCTTCTTCAAATCTGTGAACACATCTTCCAAACCTTTACCGATAATAAATGGTGTATACCCCACAATGGGTAGGTTAATCGGACCGGGCGGAAGGTTTCTTGTGAATTTTACAGTTGCCAAGTAAACCGTGATTAACAAAATAAAGAGCAAAACGAGATAATTTTGCACATAAAATTGCGATGCAATCCAATCTGCTATTGCTGGCATGCTTGATGTAGCTGTCTCCGCAATATCCTAATGATATTTATGTTTCAAGTTTTGCAAATACATTTTGTTTTATGTTACTACAACCTTGAATATTCACTGATTTGCGTATCAGTTGTCTTTGTAACATGAGTCTTGGAAATCGCAAATTGGGAGGATCTTTGGCCCAGCATGGTTTACACTGAACCTAAAAAGCTTGTAGTATATTCCAACGTCGAGCCTTTATTTAGTTTTAGCAGTATTTAAAACCTAAAAAATGGTATTTTACATTGTAAGCGCAAAACATTGTTACTGTTCTGTCTGATAGTATGTTGCCAAATGCATTATTTTGAGTGCTACTAAAGGAAAGTATGTGCATATTTGTGGACTTCCTTATCGTGATTATAATATTCATTTAAATTAACAAAGAGTATAGAGATTGATGATCGAAGGGTGCATCAGGAGTGTAATTTTGCAAATACGTAACTCGATTACATTTTTATCACTTTGTTAGTTAAATTGTTTTTCGATGATGCTATACAATTAATGCGCAGATAGATCTAAGTTGGGCTATTTTCTTTGTTCCTAGTTTTAGGTGGGTAAATGGTGTTGCCATACTTTATTTTTTCAAATCCGAAAATTAATTTTGATTTCATTTGCTGTCATTAATGAAATGTATATGGCATTTTACTTTTTGTGCAGTAAAAAATCGAATTATTATTGCCAAAAATAGGAGGAAAACAAGAACATTGTTGTGTCGACATGTATAATCCATTGAAAAATTAAATACCCTTGTTGCAGTGTGCATGCACCTTGGAACTGGAAGCATGTACTGCATACAGCCTTGGCTCTACTAGTAGGCTGTATAGCTTGGCTGTATTGCAACTTGAAATCCTTGACGCCATTGAAAAATTTTCATGTCATCTCTGACATTTGAAACCGGTCGTGTATGATTACATGTTGTTTTCAGGCTTGGTAACATCTATACTGAAGAGTTTGCCAATATACCAATTTACAAATCTTGTTGAGGCTGAACATGTGTGTTGATCAGAACTGCAGATAGAACATGACTTATTCGATAACCATTGCTGATTTAATTTCTCATTTTCAAGGTTTCTATTTTGTGTTAGTGTATTTCATCATATTACAGTTCATTGCAATATAACTTGCCTCTGTCGTTCTCGATCAGACACTATCGTGCAACAACAGGCTCTTGGCCCAACTAGGTTGCCCCTGTCATATACCAATGCATAAGATAATGTCACTTTTGTAAGATTTTATTGTAATTAATTTGTAACGGATTTTCTCGGTCCGTTACTGGTTGCTCCTCGTCCGTAACCGTAGGTAAATAAAACTGAGACGTCTAGGGGTTATCTGCAGTACTTTATTGGTCGAGCGTGTGTCGGCCTAAGCCGGCTCGAGATACATACGAATACGCGACAAGGCTTTTCTTTCCGCAATGGCCATCGTGCGCGACTTACACGATATAACATGTAATGGACTCGTGGCTATGGCTGCTCCTCCTAACTATTCAATTCATAAGATATATAACTCTATCCAAGAGCATGGCAAACACCAATGTGTCAGTGGCTGAGTGCGTTGGACCACCTTCAACTGGCAACTCAGAGGTTGTGGGTTCAAGCCTCAGCGCTGATTAACACATTGGGGTTTTTACAGACAGCTGACGAGGCCCATAAGGCCGAAACATGCATGTACTGTCTTTTCTCTGGTACTGGTCGATTCCCACTGTGTATGTGGGCGAGATAGTACCTTAAGGAGAATACTTGTGAGTTAAAGGATCAAAAATTACTTTGAATACTGACTGATATGTAAAAAAATAAGTTTATCCCAATTGACTTGGCTGGATTATAACAAATACATAATAATACAAAAATGTGTTGATAATTTGATTTTTTACTGGAAATTGTAATTGAGCCATTATGTTGTTCTTCTTGAGAAGGATATGCAGCAATGTAAAGTGTGACATTGGAATTTACATACTATAGTTTGTTAAACATTTAATTATGTTTGTGCCAGCCAATGATATGCCCGACTGGTAAGATATAAAACCACATCTCTGTTCTAGTTGTGATGCAATCAGTTGTGATGCAATCAGAGCAACAATGCGTGAAAATATCCAGCAAACATTATTTAAGGTTTCTCTTTTACTCGTGATTGCTCAAGCTAAATCTATCGAAATGTGGAAAAATCATGTTATTTTCAACTCACTTGGTGATTACCATGTGTTTTGGAATTGAGATGATCCAAATATTACATTCGAAGTGCAAGTCCGAACAAAAGGATATGTAGGCTTTGGTTTTTCTCCATATGGAGGAATGAAAGGTGCTGATATTGTTATAGGATGGGTTAAAGACAATGAAGTTCGTCTCCAGGTATAATTATGTATTTTATAATTAAGATTAAAACGAAATTTATGTATAAATAATAATAATAATTTGAATATACATAATTCAGGATCGATTTGCAACTGTGAATTCTGAACCAATCATTGACAAAAGTCAAAATGACTACTTATTGTCTGGTTTTGAAAATGATACACATACTGTTCAGCGATTCACAAGGAAAAAAGATACTTGTGATGATAATGATTTTAAAATAACGGTGCGTTCTTATTTAAAAACTGTATGTATACAAATGTTTCGTGTACGATGTTGCTTCTGAGCTAAATATTTTATTGACTTAATTGAGGAAGATATAATGCGATTGATATATGCATAGCATAATGAAGACCCGGATTCTCTGAACAATATACAGTACCATGGTGTACAATATAGAGGAGCAAAATCTGTTAAAATATTTGGCAAACAATTCGTTGAATTTAATTTCAGTGAAGATGTTTACACTTGGGATATGAAAATGCCTGAAGTATGTAGAGTGTACTATCTATCTTCTATCTTCTATATCAATAAATGAGAGTGTCTGTCTGTCTGTCTGTCAGTCACGATGCATTCCCACAATTTTCATGCTATCGACTTTAAACCTTCACAGGGGGACACGGAATTTTGTTACCCAGGTCACTGGGGGTCACAGGACCCCCGTCCCCGCCCCTTCTACGCGTAAAACCCCCAAACCTCTCCGGCGTGTCACCAACACTTTGTCCCCCTGCCCTGCACCACCTCTTTGCCAAACTGTCTCACCACCACCCGCCCGGTGGAGCGGGTGAGTCAGCTCGGCACAGAGGTGGTGCCGGGTGGGTGGGGGTGAGGTGGCCTCCCATCTTCCCTGGTTTCCTGGGCATTGTTGAAAAACCTGGGCAATGCCGGGTATTATCAGCTAGTATCTATGTTACAGGCAAACGCGTCACTCAGGCTTTGATGCCATTCCCTAGGCCATGGCATCACAACCTGAATCTCATGGCAGTGGCGTCACAACCTGGCCTATTGCAGGCTGTGACGTCATTCCCTGCACCGTGTGTTCCCAGCCTGACCCAAACACCAACTATATCGATATCGCATCAGTATCAATATTGCACAGGTATCGATATCTGTGATCTCGAGCCAAAACTTGGCACAGCATTCAAAATCGCCAAGTGAGCAAGGTAAGCAATTTATTGTTGAAATTTATAATTGTTTTATAATACATTAACAAAATATTTCAATTTCACATTTCTGATACTAAATGAAGGTGGATTGCCACAAATTAACGCAGATTACGCATTTCTGAGACAGATTAAAGCTCTATTGAAGAAAAATTACTGATTGTGCAAGGTCAGCAAATGATGTTGAAATTAACAATTGTTTTGCCAATACCTGATAAAAATATTTCAATTTCACATTTAATTTCTTATACTAAACGAAGGTGGATTGCCACAAATTAACGCAAATAACGAATTTCTGAAACGGATTAAAGCTTGATTGAAGAAAAATTGCTGATTGTACAAGGTCAGCAAATGATGTTGAAATTTACAATTGTTTTGCCAATACCTGATAAAAATATTTCAATTTCACATTTCATTTCTTATAAGCCTACTAAATGAAGGTGGATTGCCACAAATTAACGCAAATTACGCATTTCTGAAACGGATTAAAGCTTGATTGAAGAAAAATTGCTGATTGTGCAGGGTCAGCAAATGATGTTGAAATTTACAATTGTTTTGCCAATACCGGTACCTGATAAAAATATTTCAATTTCACATTTCATTTCTTATAAGGCTACTAAATGAACGTGGATTGCCACAAATTAACGCAAATTACAAACTCTTGATTAATTACCACCCTGTTGTTGCAATCTATGTCACTATAGCTTCATCTTCTTGCATTTCTTCCATAAAATTTTGAATTTCACAGTGAATTTCTGGTTCTCACAGTGCAAAAGTACATGCTATTAAGTACGAAGGGGAAAAAATTCTGCTTTCCGTCTGCGTCTGACAGGTTCCGGTTAACACAGGTATTTTATTTTGAAAACCGTCTCTATTAAACGGACCGAAAATTTCAAATTTTCCGTTTCTGACAGGTTTCACTGAATTTGAATTAAAATTCTGCAAATACATTTTATTCGGCTAAATATAGTTTCGCAAAGTCAAATACAGTACCCAGTTATTACTGGATACTGCACCATTCTGCAGAAGAAAGAAACAATTTCCTGCACGGAATTTAGTTTCCTGCACAATTGGGCGAAATCACAGATATCGATACCTGTGCAATATCGATACTGATGCGATATCGATATAGTTGGTGTGTTTGGGTCAGGCTGGGAACACACGGTGCAGGGAATGACGTCACAGCCTGCAATAGGCCAGGCTGTGACGCCACGGCCATGAGATTCAGGTTGTGATGCCATGGCCTAGGGAATGGCATCACTGCCTGAGTGACGCGTTTGCCTGTAACATAAATATATTTTCAGCGTACATTATGGCAGTATATCAAAGTAGCAGTGACAGTTATGATACAGAAGACGAAAAAATCGACTGCACAATTCTACAAGGGATGGTTTGCCAAATCCAAAACCAAAAAGGGTGCGCAAGCGCAGACGCTACAGAAAAGACTGGGAAACGCTCCCCGAATTGAAATGTGAAAATGTAGATGCCTTTAATTTTGAGTAAATTATATTATATTATATTATATTATATTATATTATATTATATTATATTATATTTTATTATACTATACTATATTATATTATATTTTTTATATTTTTTTAGCTTAGATATCAGCAATCAAGAATTCATCAAAAGCTTGGTGAAAATATTGTAAATGTGAGATTAATGCCCATCTTACCGAACTGAGAAGGCATTGCATGCTCCAAAAGCACTTGAAAAATGTAGAAGAGCGAATATCCACCTTCACAACACAGACAATCGAGAATTTCACCAGAATTCCTGTATCTGACAAGCAGAAGGCATCAGAACTGAAGATTGCAGCATATATTGCTGATTCTGCAACCGCTTTTCGTCAGTGTGATGCTCTAGTGGATTTGATAAAGACAATTCGCAAAAGAGATCAGCTTGTCAATAAAGGTAATATACAGCATAATTTCATGTTTGACTTGATTTGGCTAAATTTAGCCTGAATTTCAGATGGGCCGTACCAAATTTACGAAGCTAATTACGCGCGTACTTGGCCCTGGTTTCCACCAAATGTTGCTGCACGATATTGGAAAATCAGGAAAGTTCTCACTCATAATCGACGAGTCGAATGACATAGGTACCTTGCCAATGTTGTGCTTGGTTATACGGTACCTATCACATACAAAAAGGAAGTTGATCACAACATTTTACAGGTAGTTTAGCTTATAAATATTGATTATTTATTTCACTATTAACAAATTGTCTTTTAAGAATGGTTCATCTACAAGCGAAGGACGCCAAAAGCATTACAGACGCGATCCTTGCTGTTCTGAAAGAAGATGGCCTAAATATTCAAAACCTAGTTGGTTTGGGCACTGATGGTCTACTTCTGGTGTGATCACCCACCTCAGAGAATTACAGCCGGAACTGGTTTTGGTCCAGTGTGTTTGTCATTCATTGGCAATGGCGGCAGAATATGCATTCAAGAAATTGCCTGGCCATTTGGAGATTTTAAGTCGCGATGTTTATGGATACTTTTGCAAAAGCAGCGCAAGGAAAGATCGCTATAAGGAGGTAAATTGTAGTTGGGACAGGTTAGTTGCCAGACAATGTTTGGTCGTTTATAATGATTACTTGGTTACTTTCTTTTCAGATGTACGCTAACATCAATGGTGCCTCACCAAAAAAGGGACTGAAGCTTCATAATGTCCAGTGGCTATCGCTTTACCAGTGTGCAGACGCTATTATCAACCAATGGAATGTACTGATACAGTTTTTTGATAAGGAAAAAGATTCCAGTGATCCCACAGAACGTTACACCGCAAGGCAGTTGTATGGTATGCTTACCGATTACAGGAACAAGGTATGGTAAAATTATTGCTTACATTAAATTCCTTACTTTACATTGTTAACAATTGTATCGTGCTGTTTTAGGCATATTTGGTATTCTGTCGTCATTTTTTAAAATTATTTGTGGAAAAGAATCTACTCTTTCAAGCTGAAGATGCTGACGTGCTTCGGTTATTATACGAATTAGAACTGTTTTATGTCAGGTAAGAATGAATTTCCTTGCAAAAGGTTTGCTAAAACCGTTTTTCTAAACTGCTGTGTCTATATCTTCCCACATTTAGATTATTGCAAAGGATTGTGGTTGTTCGCCAGTTGCAGAACTTCCGGAAAAATGCAAGCGCCGATCTTCTTCAGTTTGAGTTTCATAATCATTTATGGTAAGTTCTTTTGCATTTGTATGCTGAAATGTGATAAATAGCATATGAACTGCTCTTTAGTCACATCGATATGGTGGAATTTGGGTTTGAAT
>JAQIWR010002655.1:0-10734 GCA_034695945.1 Glomeris hexasticha | reverse complement strand
TTCCAGGTTTATTTCAAGGATTTATGAAAGAATTCCAGGTTTATTTCAAGGATTTATGAAAGAATTCCAGGTTTATTTCAAGGATTTATGAAAGAATTCCAGGTTTATTTCAAGGATTTATGAAAGAATTCCAGGTTTATTAGGATTTATGAAAGAATTCCAGGTTTATTTCAAGGATTTATGAAAGAATTCCAGGTTTATTTCAAGGATTTATAAAACAAATCCAAGAATCTTTGAAGATTAGTAATTTGTAAAAGAATTCCAGGATTATTTCTAATATTTATAAAAGAATTTCAGGGTTATTTCTAGCATTTATGAAATGAATTGCAGGATTATTTCTAGCATTTATGACAGAATTAGGGTTATTTCTAGTAATTATGACAGTATTGCAGGATTATTTGTAGTAATTATAAAGGAATTCAAGTATTATTTCCAAGATTTTAAGGGTAAAATAAAATTCCAGTATAATTCCAAGTTTTCCAGTTCACTTGGCACCAGCCTGTAAATCAATTCTTTATTACAGTATAATAACACTATATACCTGGATTTCCAGAAGCAATTCAGCTTTACGTCGACGGATATCGGCCAGCAATTGCTGTTCTTCGGCAGTCAAATCTGCAAAATAATTACAAAAGAAATTCTGATTCATAAACCAGGAATAACCACAGACTCATTCATTCGTATATGCATAAAGAACAGTGTCAAATGCCTAATGTCCACCAGTTGTTAATAAATACGTAAGGTATTCTTTAACATCTTTTTTATAAATAGGTCGATTTAGAATTTCTTGAATGAAATCGAAAGCTGTAAAAAAAAGCTGTAAAAAACGCCCATAAAAAACAATAAATTTTCTTCTCTCGGTGTGCATCCTGCAATTTTGTTTTGTTGAAATATTAAAAAAAAAGAAAGTGCACTCAGTTACAGATGGGAATCATTTCCACTTTCAGATCCCATCATTTTTTGCGAATATCCGCACCTAATAAAAAATCCTCATCTCTTTCGAACCTATAAACAGCCCAAATCTTTGTTATAAAACTTATCTGTTAAACTTTCAAAATATTAATATTGCATTTCACTCAACAAACCTATTTGGTAATTAGATTAATGGTTCTAAATTAATTAATAATTACATAACAAAATCATAGAAAATATTCATAAATTCAAACATCCAATTTTTATGACCTTGAACAACAGCGTTTATCAGGGGCGCCATCTGGAATCGGAAGTGAGAAACATTTCCCGTTTCCTCGTGTTTTCCATGTAATAAGATTGAACTTTTCAATTAGTTTCTTTTCAAAATAAAACACCACTGCACAGTAGGCCAAATCACACCCAAAAAAACACTTGGCCATAGATTAAAATTATCTGTAAATACAGCTAGTATAATTATAACGATGACAGATAAATAACCAGTCCATATTTTGCTTCAAATCAATCTGAATCAAAACATGTTTGAAATTAAATTTACATCATTCTTGGATAATTATAACATGGGTTCCAACCCAGAGAATATTACAACGTTTTTTATTTATTTTTCGTACTAAAAAATAGTTTATATGTTCAACTTTATTCCACTTTTTTTTCATTCATAAAATAATACACAAACATGCAACTTTAATATACAAAGTGAAGTATTTTTTTCTGTAAATAGAGAAACATACAAATTATTTATTTAGTCCCAATTTCGTTGTCAAATAAAATTATTTAAAGTCCATTTGGATGTTTCATTAGATTTTTACAATATCACAGGCATTAAATTACATAATCGGAGTAGGTAAATCCAGCAATAAAGTACTACTCATGTACTCATAAATTTCCTTTGCAGTCATCATTTTTGAATTAAAAGAATGCATTGTTTTTATTTTACGTAACACTGTTTTCCAAAGACTTATTTATTATTAATGGGCTGTTTGTGATTCAAATTTCCTGTCTGAACAGCAAAAATACCTATGCAAAAAATAGGCTTCATATTTAAATAATGTTCTAAATTCAGGTTCATTAAAACCGTATTCAGGTCCAAAAATGCATCAGGCTGAATTTAGCGAATTACCCGAATAACTTACTCATGAAAATTACCCGAATTCCGTACTTTTTCTCCCTAGACTTGTGCCAACCTTGAATAAGTATGCAATTTTGGATCACCAGTGCGGAAAAAGTCCACTTATTTTAGCATCAAAAAGCCCGTCCAAAAAACCGAAAAAACACTCTTGTAGACCCGTATAAAACGATAAAACCGCATGCAAATCTATCCGGAAGCATTTTATTACACTGGTGAGCAAGTTTTTGCATCTTCTAACACCAAACAGTCAACGCAAAAATAGCGATTGTCCGTTAAATCTTTTCAAAAATTAGGTCAGCGACGTTCGAATTTTCAAAACGTTCGATTTTGTGACGTCACGGATCAAAATGGCGCCCGTCGTCTGACGGCGAAGCCCAACGTTTTTCCCACTCCCCGGCAGAAGGAATCGATCCGGACCGAAATAAACACGGGAAAACTTACACCACAGCTCCAGATTTTGCTGAACGAGACTCGGCATTGACGGATTGGCCTCTGATGGCCGATGTCTGGTCGGATGAGTCCCCAGTTTTCGTTTTAGAAGCGAGCTTTCCGGCGAAAACTCGTCTATGAAATAATAATATGGCGCCCCGTTTTTCCGATTTCCTTTCGATAAAACCGCGACTCTTTCACGGCTCCGTACGAAATATAAAACGTCCAGCTGTCCCGCTCCTAACCCACAAACAGGATGGTCTTTTGCCGGTCGGGTGACTAGTATTTTTTCCCCGTTTCATGGCCGGATGAGCGCCACCACTGCCTTTCGCAATAAAGCTCATCGCTGACGTCACGGGTGTGATACGTCACGCAGTTAGCCACGCCCCATTCTAGCAAGGCCTTTCCAAGCCGTAAAAAGCAAAGTATCGACTGCTATTGTTATACAGGTGTGGTCAAAAAACGTACCTACGCGATATAAAAAACAACTTCCTCAATATCATCCGGCCATGCAGTAATTAATTGCTTACTCCACGGTCCGTAAATAACGTCGTGAAACAATTAGTAGTGGGGGGAAAATGGCGTCCAAAATAACAATAGACGGACACAAAATGGCGCCGTAAAAACGTTCCATGAGTTATTATTATCATTTTATCTCCACCCAAATGATGCTAAATATACAATATGAAGGAAAACTCTCTTCTGAATCATGTGTTATTTTGGATTGTTGATTGTTGCGATGGTGAACTATGAGTCAAAGCCTAGTAAACGGGGTGTATCGATTGTATCGTAGATTGTATCAAACGCCTTTAGTGCTGTATCGATTGTATCAAATGCCGTCAAATGCCTTCAGTGCTGTATCGAAGATGTATTGATTGATTGATTGCGCGATTGATCGTAGCCTTGATCGTATCAAACCGTATAAAACGCCTTTAGTGATGTATCAAAGACGTATCGATCGTATCAAAAGCCTATATTTCTGCGCATTTCTGTATCGAAGCTGTATCGTTGACGTATCGAACGGCTTTTCACATTACTGCATAGCAATCTGAAGCTACACGTTTTAAATAGTGTCAACTGGTGGACATTTAACACGAATTTACAGTGTTGCTACAACAGGTGTCAATGCAATACACAAATTTAAATGGAAAACTTTGAACATTGTAATAAATCGCTCATGTAAATATGCATTAGAGTTATGCCCGCTAGGGGGCGCTGAACTTGCATGCCTTTTAGCGCTTTTGTTGCAAAGTAATTTTGAAAAAGTACTCTTCCATGTTTGGTTAAATAAAATGCGATAAAACATAATTACGAGTTTCTGAGAATAGGATTTTTGAAGCAGCAGCAGCAGCAGCGCCACCTAGCATAAAATTAACCGCATTTAGATTCGGGTGAAAGAAAGTTTATGACCTGACCTTTTCTGCTGTTACTTGTCACAACACTAACAAAAAGGAATTGCAAATGAAGTCAATTACGTATATATTGCAGAGTTCAAATACACAATTTGTTTTATAAAATATAATTTAATCCATTGAGGATGTGGATCATTTAGTATAAATTGGTCCGAGGTCAACACGAGGATGTACCACTATATAAAATGCCACTTGCTAATTTTAATATATAGTTATTTCCTCACTGTCACGTGACTTCCACTCATTTCTGACTCAGATTGTGACGTCATCCCCTAAAAGCTTGCTAATAAAAGTCAAAAATTTTCCTTCCAAATTTTTCCCCCAACCCATCCAGCTGTTTCAGCAAAATATTCTTCATAGACCTACTTCACAAGTCACTGCGAATAGGTTCATTCTCCATTTTCAACACAGTAATAAATATTTTCATCATGGCGTCGTGACGTCACAACATCTAACACACCTAACAAACGGGAAAACATTAGACATTTTCTGCACGGAAAACCGTTTTGTTTTGCGACACATGGGATTTAAAGCACCGATATCGACAGATAAGATTGGTTTGTTTACCTGCTGGGGGCGAGAGGCCGTCGTGGTGATTTTGAAAGGCAACTGTACTCATCCTTTGGCCAGCAACGACGACGATTTTCGCATTAAACGGCTTTGGTTGCATGCATCCAGCTCGGATTAACAGCAATAGTAGATGTAAAAACACTTTGCCTTTCGTAATACTTCACTATCAACTCGAAAAAGTAGCCATCCTTTGCCGAAACGTACGAGGAAATGCCGCACGGACCCCTACATCGAAGCCGAGTCGAACGCCATCTTGTTCGCAACAAAATGACATCGGCTGGTCGAGTGTTCTGATTGGCTGTTGGATCTATCGCGGATTTTGCCGACGCCATCTTGCAGAGGTTATAGAACGTTTTCATGGAACGCGATTGGCGTTCAGTATGGCGTCAACCAATCAGCGCCTTGAACGGGTTTGGCCATAATCTCTACGTAAAGGCGTCTATTTTACGCCACGCGTGACGTCACATAACGGGGCGTGGCTCGGGGATCATCCCATATTTACGTAACCACTCTCCGCCGTGTTTTGCTCAAATAATCACGATAATTTTCCTATTAATATTAGCATTTAACGTCAATAGTTTAGGTTTATCAAAGGGTGACAGAAGGTTGCAAAAACACGGTTAATTTGGCGGTAACCAGTGGCTGTGTGATCGATGGCAGCACTGGGAAAAGGGTCGAGATACATCGAGATACATGGAAAAATGTTGGCAGTAATTTGTAAAATATATTCAAATATACAGAAATAAAGAAAAGAACTTTAATTTGGGCAGAAACATGAAACAACTCCTCACATGAACGCGTAAAAACAATATTTAATGGGAGTTCGCACTTCGCATATATATAATTTGCACAACAATAATTAATAATTAAAGCAAAAATATATATTTGATTTAGCAATTGCTAAATCAAATATATATTTTTGCTTTAAATATTCTTTAACAATTTCGCGTGATTTACGTATAGTAAGGCCCAATGACTGTAAATTTTACAATTTCACAAGAATATATATATTCAAAGTAATTTGCAATCTTTTCTCGGCGGTTCGCGTCGTCTGGGACATTTCATATAGAATAAAACTGCAAATTCTGTACATGATCAAGGCTGAGATTTCGAACTATACAATAATACATAATATCTTTACAATTACTGCGATCATTTTACTGCGATGCTCTGCATCAGCTGTTCGTAAACCGTCCACGCCATCGCCGACATCAGCGTCCTCCTCACCAACCGAGGAACGAGACCACGGAAATAACCCGAACATCCACTAGTCTGTTACAATCATTTCAACAAACATTACTCTTTACTCATTATTAAAATGAAAAAAGACTGAAAATATACGGGGTGAATCGCAATTAAACCGCAAACCGCGTTATCAAACCGAATCGCGGCGCGAAATTTGCGGCATCACCCTGTATATTGCGGTCTGATCTGTACAAACCTGGTAAATGTGAGTTATCGCTTGAGGCAACTTGGAAAATTTATCGGGGTAAAGCTGCATCTGGGTTTTGATCACATCGGCAGGTTGAGTTACGGCTGCGGCGGCGCAACCGGCCAAAACTCCGCAACCGAAGTAGACGACGGAAGAGAGTTGTCCTCGTTTCCATCCTTAATTCGTTAATAAAAACAATTAGGATACGTACATATAATACAGAACAATACAAGAAAAGCTCACTGGTTGGCGTTTGTTTCTTCAGTTGAGTGTATAACATCAAATATATTCCGGAAAACGGCGCGTCTCTAAAAAGTGTCGCCGTCAACCCGCTGTACAGACCTACAATCCACAGATAAACAAATTTATATATTATTTCAACTCAACGATGTACTTATTTTCTATAGTATAAACACGTGACTTGTTTTTTTAAGCGCATCCAGGCCATTTACCAATTTAGGATCAATAAAGTATTACCTTGGTATTACAGACACAACACGCACATGAATGAAATATAATTATTATCATGTTTTTTGAACTTAATTCACTGTTTTTGTTATATTATTCGTAATTCTTGTTGGTATATAAGTTCAGCTACACTTTATTATAAACTGGATTAATCTTTCTAAATCTCATCCGCGCATATGCATTTCAATATCACGAACGTAACTGAAAATTTCACCACATATATCTCTTTGAAATGCCATATATTTCAAGGTGAACTGACAGCGAATCCTAACACAATCATTTGTTGGTGAAAATCGATCCATATAATCACAAATAATCATATCCCAAAAGCTGAAGTGCCTTGATAACGGACATTTCGAGATTTTTTTGAACAATTTGACGCTGATTTGCTCCGATTGGCCAAGAACGGAGACAGTAAGCCACGCCCAGCCACCCAATTGGCCGAGAACGGAGACTCGTTCGGTAAAACGTTCATAACGTTTTTGTTTGACTTTGTAATCTATTTCTGCATTCACAAGTTATAAGGGACACAATAACTACTTATAAACCTATTATCAGGGTACGTTACAAAACCGTGTCAGTTCACCTTTCACATGGAATGATGAATTTCAGTATAAATTAAAGGAAATGTAAGAATACATGTTGATTGTTTGCTTATTTCTTCGTTAATTCATTCATTCATCGTTCGGTTATTCATTCATTAGTTTGTTCATTAATTTATTCATTCATTTATTTATTCATTCATTTTGTTCACTTAATCATTCATTTATTCGTTTATTCATTCATTCGTTAATTCATCCGTTCATTCATTTATTCATCCGTTCATTTCTTTATTCATTCGTTCAATCATTTATTCAATTATTCGTTTATTCCTTCATTCGTTAATTCATTTATTCATTAGTTCATTCATTCATTCGTTAATTCATTTAATTCGTCAATTCATTCATTTATTCATCCATTCGTTTATTCATCCATTCGTTTATTCATTCTTGTATTCATTCACTTATTCATTTATTTATTAATTCGCTCACTTAATTATTGATTTACTTACTTATGTACTAACTATTTATTTATTCAAAGTGAATCCGTTTTGTTTTTGTTTTTGTGTCCGTTAACCTCAATCTCACACGCACGCAATAAATTAAATCCCACACTTGCATCAGAATATTGCACAAAGTCTAGTATAATATAAACTGAAATCGTTGTCAATACGGTGTCTGCAACACAAAGAATCTGTAATCCAAGTATCATCATCAATCCATATATACTTGCCTTTTGCTCCTTCGCTGACGTAAATCTTTCGAAGCGCTTGACCCACCCCTTTATATTCGTACACTCCACTCTGTATAAAGTCAAAAAATTACATTATATTTTATATGATAATACAAAAAACACAAACAAATTCCGTACAATTACGTACTTCGAACCTGGTTTTCACAACGGTCAGCGGCAACAAACTTACGCCGGACACCGATCGGGCTACGACGCCGAGTACCACGGCTTGGACCGCGGTCGGATCACCTGACCTGTTACCAATTATTATATATATGTAATAACACTATTGGTAAAAAGGAACAACTTGCAGAGAATAAATCAAATTACGTCAATTTTCCCGTTAGCCAATTGAGAGATGCGAAATATATACCGACTCCAGGGACGCATCTTGCCAAAGACTGAAAAATTTCACAATTCCCACTATGACCAATATGTTTCCTAATAATTTATACTTCACAACATGTTTTTGATACACTATACAATTACATAAACTTACAGGAGACATTCCTTTCCATAATGCCGTAATCTTCTCATTTCGCACAACATTCGTGAAGATTGTCACCATTCCGTATTGTGAAGACCTACAGATAATAACATAAAAAAATACAACTTTATTAGAATATAATATGTCAGTTAAAGGAGAAGTGTCACGATTTTTCAACCCCCCTCAAAACTAATTTCATTATAAAAAGCAATGAAAATAAACACATTTGGCGTTTACGGAATTGAAATACGTAGATAATTCGCAGAGAAATCAGCAGTTGAAGTTTGGTTTATTTTGAATTTTCGGAGCATGCGCAGTGAAGTTTGCACATTGTATGGAACACCTGCTGCGTCACAGCTTGCGTCGCTGCGATGTATAGACCTACTTTCCGATTTCAGAGTTACATTTCAAGATGCCTTCGAATTGTGTGGTTCCTGGCTGTCAAAGTACCCCAAGAAACCACCACAGTAGCGTTACTTTTCACTGAATTCCTATAGAGAATACTAGCTAATAAAATGTCTGGCAAATTTGGCACACCATAACTGCTTTTGGTTATGCATTAATAATGTAGAACCGACCTCAAGAACCGACCGTTCGTTATACTTTTCAAATTAATTGCGCATTAACTACCGCTTCAAATGTGTTCAAAATTCTAAGCACTGTTCAAAATTAGGGTATAATTCTATATTTTATTTCTCGTTGGGATCGGATATTTTTTTAACCCTGTCTGTTCTCCTTTGAAGGCACCCAAATCCTACACGCAAGCCAACCTTTGTAGACAGCGCGTACCATTTGCAATGACTGAGAGGTTTTCTACCTAGTAATAGGGGGAAGCCTTACAAAACTTCTACCTGTATGTTGCACTTCTGTCTCGTTATCGTCTCCAACAGCACTAAGATGAGCTGTCTGCTTCCATTGCGTCATGTTCATTAACACCCAGCCTACCGTTCAATTGTGAACAATTTTTGGCTTCCAGCAGGATAACCTTTTCTAACGATACAAATGTTGATCTGATAGACGATGTCCATTTTAATGTTCACAAAACCAAATACCAAGAGCGCCAAAGATTTGCTAAACACGGGAGGACTGAAGTTATCAGATAAACTCAAATACATTTGGCAGGTTTTTAATGCTTTAACACATGTGAATTATTAAAAGGCCCACTGTTTTTCCACTAGAGTAATGTTGGTGTAGTAACATTCCAAAGTGAATTAATTAAAGCCAAAGAAAGGAAGCCTCTTGTCAGTTTAGTGCTAATGTTTTTTTTTTGGCTTCAGCTGGAACACATGATATATATATAATAATGGCAGCTACAGATAGATAAGCATAATGCATTGGACCAACTTTTTGAAGACACTGTAACAGCCCCAGTGCTAGTGCTGTGTATTTTCAAGTATTAATGTGGTGAAGTGTGAATAGAGTTTAAGAGTTTAATTTAATTAAGACAAATGTTCAGCGAAATATCCATTAAGAAGTGGGGAATAATTCCTAACGGTACCCACGAGAACGGAATGTCAATAGTCGTATGCAATATTTCTATTGGCTGCGAGGACAGTGGAAATTTGCATGCGACGACCAAGAGATATTCCGCAAGGGATTAAGATTTGCATAGCGATATATGGAACAACTCCGATTGAAGGAGCAAATTTTAATTATCCAATTGCGTTGCTAGTTTCGGCTTGGATGTCCGTTTGAGTTCTGTATCGTTGCTATAAATATGAATGTAACGGTTTTGCGGGATGATTATTAGTGTGGCAAATTCTGAGTGCAAGTCAACATGCATTAAGAGAGTAGAGTTCTTTGCTCAAAGCCTCGAGAGTTATCAAGTGTGAATTGGAGTTGTGTTCATGGAGATTGTGGTAAAGATGAGTATTACCAGGAAGAAAAAGTGTGTGAGGTTCGGGGCAGAGTGAACCGGGTGAGAGGAGGGTAATTATGTAAAATCCCCACCGTTGGGAAGAAGCCATATCCTTTGCGAGAGTTTATTTTAAGTTGCGTCATGGTTTAAGGCTGAAAAGTATGATCAAACTGTGATTCAATTGGACTGTTTGTTTGTGATTTAATTAAGGGAACGGGAACTTGTGCCGTCACCCTATTGATGGCATGGAATTGCCGTCCCCCTTGGGCGGCGGAGCCTTTGCCATGAACATAAACAACGGCAGACACGGTACCAACGTGATGGCATGCCACTGGATGTGGTGACGCCCGCTAAGTCGCTGCCAGTCATTTCACTGGGCAAAACGCGTGACGCCTTTAAAGTTTGCACACCGGTGACGTCACTCCCGCCGTGTTTTTGAACGGAAGCTGAAGTCCCTTTTCTCCTGGTGTCGTCAATCAAGATTTAAGTGAGTTTTTCAGCGTGTCTCAAGCATTATTTCCTTTGTCTTCTGCGTCTTGGTGCGCCAATTGTTTTAGAACAGGTAAGTATTTTTGAAATATATATGTTACAGTACGTATGGCTAAGTCAGTATGTATGGCTAAGTAAACGCATATAAAGGCGTTTTCTCCGTTCAATAAAGGTTTTTGCAAAAAACTTCGTTGAACATAAAAGAACCGCAGCGTGCCAATACCTATTACTAGCTAGTTTTGGTTAGGTTATGTTATT
>JAQIWR010002654.1:0-10734 GCA_034695945.1 Glomeris hexasticha | reverse complement strand
ACTCAATTATGTGAACAAAAGACCGATCACTAAGCCGATAATTGGAAAAGTGCACCAATTCGTTGGCGCTTGTATAGGAGGTTAGTGCCGACATTGCAGCTCGCATGAAGCTTTGTCCAATCCCGCCCTCTGCCTATTAGTCCCGCCCTGTGACTCTTCATCCCACCTGTGACTCTTAATCCTGCCCTCAGACCCTTAATCCCACCCCTATGACGCATTACTGTATCACTCTATTGAATTTATTCCCACTGGTGTGGGGAACTGGTCATAGCCACACCTTTTTTGCCAAGATGCCTTGGGATCAACTTTATTATTGTATCAGTAATTCAAATTACGTAGTTCTCATCAGCATCGTCACGCCGAATATGTAGAGTAATCTGGACATCGTGGAAGTTTGTCATATTGCGAAGAAAGAAATTCGAAAATTACACTTTCCAATATTGATAGTTGTTATATTTCTTACTTGGAACATCACACTTAGACCATGTGCACGTTTAAACTGATGCGCCACACTCCACGGTAATGCTCAGAACTCCAAAACCAATTGGATTTAGGAGTCAATACTTCACAATTGGTCAATTTATTTAGCAACATCCTCTCAAAAAACCGGTCAGAATATGTGACAGTACCGCGGGAGGCATTAGGTGATTGGGCATGGAATGAATGACCCATTTAATATCTACAATAATGTATTCATTAGTTTCCCATGATATAGCAATAATAAATGTGAGTCGCTGAAATATTGATCTTCCACGTCTCAATGATCATATGACTTTATTGCTAGTTAAAATCTCATAAACATGTGTATTATTTTTATATATAGTTTAATTAAATCCAATAGTTGTTGCATTAATTTTATGTTGGAAAGGTGCATGTGGAGTTCTTGTCGCGAGTTGCATCGGTCAATGGAGGGTAACAAACTAGATGATCAGAACAAACACCTTTGATATTTCCCGGTCCTCCACAAACTTCTCCTTGTAACTATTGTTAAAGGAGTATAACATAATCGAATAACGTTTTTATTTTGTTTAGTTGTTAGACATCTATTTGTGGAAAATTACCTTTTTGCACTCGTACTCGCCAGTGCATGGGTTTACTACCGGAGAAGTTTTGCATTCTGGGGCAGGTTTTGGCACTCCTACCATGTTTATCGTAGTTTCATTTAGGCAACAGATGCCAGGCAATTGGTTTAAGATATCATTAAATGCTGCTGCACTGTGAGGGTTTGTACAGCGAAGTCCCTCGATACATACACCGCCAATGTTCAAAATCCCTCCGCATATTTCTTTGAATCCCTTTGGAGTGGTTTGTTGTCAAAACAGGAGTTGTCACGTGATAGATTCCAATATGATTATTCAAATTGCTTGCTAATTACCGTTACACAGATCCAGCATTGATAACAGGCATCTTGTGCCACTCCAAGTGGACATCCTTTTTCTACAATCTCTTTTGCTGTACAGTTCCTGTCCGCAAGTGGTGTCATGCAGGTAAACGACTGTACTCTAAAATATGATAAAACTATTAAATATAATTTTATGGACAACTTATTGATTATTAAATTAATTACACAGTTATCATCAGCGTCGTTATCCCCAGTACTTGTAATAAACCAGCCATAATGGAAGTTGGTTCTCAGGTGCTGTAAAATAAATGGACAATGATACTTTCCTTTGTGACGTTTTGTAAAATATGATATCTCTGTTGTGTTATGTACTTGTTTTATAGGCAGACTCTCCCAGTGTTCAGTTCAAAACGTTGGGTGCAATGTGCCACTTACTGTCATATAATCGTGGTACGAGTGCTATTGGCGTAATATTTCACGTCATAGTGGTGTGGAAATACCCTCATTAAGCATAAATTTGTCATCAAAGGGAAAAACCCAACAGCTGTTGGTAGAACATGTTGTTGATTCTAGTTTTCGTACAATGCACTTCGAATAAAGAATAAAATGAAATCTGTATCTGTTTAAAATGACCATTCTAGGTACATAGAATATGTAGTAATGATTAGATAGAATACCTATTGGAAACACTGTTCACAAAATATATTGTACGGTTTAGGAGCACAACACCGTGAAATCCAAGGTTACTTTGAGTATTGAGTACATTATAAATGAAGCAATCCATATGTTATTTTATTGTTTGTTAATGATTACAATTTATGTTGGTAATTCTAAGTAACCACTGTAATGGTGGTTGTTGAAGGGATTTCATCTTGAGAGGTGCACGTAGAGTCGATGTCGTGAGTCGCATCGCTCAATGGAGGGTAACACACCAGATTGACTGCGCAAACACCGTATATGTCTCCAGGTCCTCCACATATTTCTCCATATGCCTTTAGTTTTAGAAAAATTACCATGTAATAATGCTCTTCATATTGCATTATTTGATAGACGCTGAAAATTTACCTTCTTGCACTGGAACAAACCAGAGCATGGGTTTCTTATGAAACCGTTTTTGCATGCAGGGAGAGCCAGTGGTCTTCCTATTAAAGTTGTGTTTCTGCAGCAGATTCCTGGCATTTGGTTATTAATATCAACTTCTCCGGTCCAAGGGTTTGAACAACGAAGTCCCTTGGCACATGTCCCACCCATGTTCCAAAGGCCTCCACACTCTTCTTTGTACACCTTGCAAGTGATGCGGGATAAGATAGTAATTTTAACAGTTCATATTATGATTGAATTGGTAATTACCTTGCTGCAAATCCAGCATTGGTTGCAGATATCTTTTGCTACTCCTTGCGGGCAGCCTTCTTCCACAATTTCTTTTGCGGTGCAGTTGACTTGAGCATCCGGCAAGCAGCGCAAGCATTGTGCCCTTTTGGGTACAGATTGTAAACTTAACACTAAATAATAAAATAAGAGTCAATTATTTTATCATTAATCCAAGTTACGTAGTTATCATCAGCATTGTCACTCCGATTGCATGTAGTAAACTGCACATATTGGAGGTGTTGTATTAATTACTGCGAAACAAATTGAAAATTACTCCTGCAATATTGATATGAATTACTTATATTCAGTCATTACCTTCTTGACTGTCGTTCGGTGCTTAATCTAAAGTGTGAGTGAAGCTGGGCACCTTTTTTGTGAATTTAATGCGGTGTTTTGCTGATACTGCACATGTTACACAACAGGAACTCGTGCGAATGCATTTGGCGTTTCATTGACGTCACAATGGTGTAAACATTTGTCATCCGAGGCACAGTTGACTGTTTAATATGCCATTTATGTGCTTATTTGTACGTGCTCAGATTGATGACCATATGTTGCTGAAAATACATTATTGTTGTGGTAATGGAAAAAATGGAGTTTAAAAATGTATAATGTCGAAGAAAATAAAGTTTCAAAATGGACGTGTTATTGCGTTCGTGGAAAATAAACAAGAATGTTATCATTGTTAAGAAACATGTGGGTTTTCACGTGTTTACCAACAGGAACAATGTAACACTTGTGTGGTGCTGAAATAGTTTCCATGGTTAGAAGGAGTGACAATGCAGAGTCATACAACACATTTTATGAATAGTGCTGAAATGAGTACAATACTGCCGATATCGTTACATGGACCATACATGATTTATTGATTGATAAATGTTTACAATCCATATTGTTGCCTCTTCCTATCAACGGTTTGTTTCTGCAGCAGATTCCTGGCCGTTGGTTATCATGATCATTTTCTTCGCTGGCAGGCCTCGAACAATGAAATCCCTCGACACATGTTCCACCCATGTTCCAAAGGCCTCCACATGCTTCTTTGTACCCCTTGCATGTGATGTTGATTAAAATAGCAATATAAAGAGGTTATTTTTGGAATTAATTGTCAAATTACGTTTCCGCATTCCCAGCATTCGCTGCATCTATCTTTTGTTACTGCCTCCGGACATAACTCTTCCACAAATTCTTTCCGGTTGCATCGAAATAAAGGTTCTCTGAAGCATGGCAAGCATTGGGCCTTTTTGAAAATAATTAATTCAATTACTTTTGTTGTGCACATAAACGTTAGCTTTTGCAATTAGAGTAAGATTCCTGCATTAGAAAATTTTGCTGTTGTTCTGTTCAACATTGAGAAAGCTTTGACATGTAGCTAATTAAATGACTGTTTGGGGTAATGTGGGCTTTTATTATTGTATCAGTAATTCAAATTACTTAGTTATCATCAGCATCGTCACTCCAAATATGTAGAGTAATCTGCACATTGTGGAAGTTTGTCGTATTATATGCTACAAGCCGTAACCCGTCAAAAATTGACGGAAAATGTGAATTATTTTATATGTATGAAAATATTATAATTCAATTTCAATTAAAATTCACTACCGGAGCCAGCGGAAAAACCGGGAAAAACACATCGCGCGCAGTGTGACGTGACACTTATAATATGATATCCATGCGGTTGCCGGCCGTATCATTGCTGGATTTTATGAGGGCCAGCTCCGGCGGCGCTACGCGCCGCTATCACTTGTCATAGCTCCGTTTCAGGGCCCGCCGCCAATATGTATGCTTGGACACACACCCACAAATGTCAAAATATCGTTACCGCGAAAACCGGATGACGACATACGTTAAGATGTTCACATCCGGGAAACAACCTAGCTATCGTGTCACACTGCGCCGCACTATGCCCCGCTTAAGCACACGTGGTATAAGGCTTGTTTACGTATGTGCTCGGTTGGTGACGATGTGGTGGGCGGGGTGAGGGGAGGGGATCAGGTTACAACAGTCACGTGATCACCACGACCACCTAGGCCAATTATATGGGTCGGTGACGATGTGGTGGGTGGGTGGGAGGGGATGACGTAGCCAGTCACGTGATCTCAACCACGTCCACGACCACGACCACCTAGGCGAATTATATAGGTATATAGATGGTCGGCAGTTAGGCAATGCCGTTCCAATTCATCATAATTCTTCAATTCTCGATAACCCCATCAATCATTTTTGTAAAAATATTCCTAAGGAACTCATATTTATAATTTTCTCTTTCCTTTCAACAGTTTTTAGGGCATGGGACCTTACAAAACCATGATAGTTCTCCTTAATTAAGCCTAGTACTCAATTCACAGTTTTCACTAGCGAAGAGCGAATATGGTGGTTGCCAACAAACTCGGCATATTCATTCATGTGATGAGAAATGTTTAGTGAACGTGCATTGTTTGGCGTACTGTTGGCCCACCATATTCACAGTTTTCACTGGTGAAGAGCGAACTGAGTACGGTCCAAAACAACACTAAAGAATTCCTTCGCCTTTGGAAGCCATGCAGCAGGGGAAAAGAAGGAAAGCAGAAGACGCAGCAACTCATAAAAAGGGGGCGTGGCAAGTGTTGGATTAATTAGCCTTCTACGCGGGGCGATCGGGATCGGGATCGGTCGCGGGACCATTGGGCGTGGGACGAACGGGCGCCGAATTTACTCGGGCAACGCCGGGTATACCCCTGCTACAATAACTCGTCAAACCCGCTTATTAATTAGTCGGGGTCAATCTTTGCTCATGTGAACTTCGATTGTCCAAATGAGTGGAAGCACGTGTCACTTGGCAAGCTGTTATAAAAATTGACCTGTATGTCATGAATTACAAAGCAGGAAGAAATTGCAGGTCTTCAATTGTATCATTGATTGTATTATGCTGACACACTCACTATGCAGATGGCACTCATGAATTCTCTAAAATGTCTATTAAAATGTTTGTGGCATATCTTAATTCAGAACATGTGGAATTATCGGATAAAAAACTTATTTCATAAGTATCGTTTGGAAATATGTTTCTGCACAATTATATTTGCTGCTTGGGGGTAATAAAAAAATTATAGTCTACTGGATGACGTTTATATACTGTAGATCTGCAACGGAGATGACATCATCGATAGCATATTTCTGAAGTCGTTTTCAGATATTCTAGACACATTAGTCTTCGAGGATAGGAAACATTTCACCACACCCTTAAAACATTTCCACTTCTAGTTAGGATCACTTACGAAGTGACTTCACTCGATACTCATTCATCAATGATATCACACTTGTTTGTCACTATTATAAAAGTTTCCAAACATAAAATGACGCTTCATTCGTGATTTTTATCTTCCGTAATTTAGCACACAATTCTTATTTTGTAACGCTACATTGGAGTAAAAATTATTGGATTGTTTCCTCTTGCAAAATCAGCCTAGGGTAGGCTACACAACAAAATTTACAAATTGCTGTGTATAAGCACCTGTACTGAGGTCCTACATTTGAACTAAGAAATTGCTACGCTGGACCTATAGTATTACTTATATATTTAAATATATTATGGCTTTCATGAAAATACAAGAATTAATTACACAATTTATTACTTTTCACATTTCTTCACCATTATAATTATCAATAGTCACGAGTATCAAATATCTTATTTAATCGTACTCGGATTTCGAATCCGGCATTCCTGGATTTTTTTCCCGGAAACAGTGCCTGAAGATTGCTCATATTCAGTGATTAAACACAGCAGTGTTGAAGAAATCTAAGTGCTACTATGTATCCCTTATCTCCATTCAGATAATTGTCACCAATTTCTGCCCATCCCTGCAATACTGTATCGCTGATATCAGCTGTATCATGCAACAATTCGAAGTTCATTTAACCAAGATAGGTAGGAAACTAGCTAGATAACAAGAGTATAAAAGCAAGGGTTGCACCGTACTGAAGTCACTTCATTTGTTTGTTACGATTGGATTCTGTACAGTAGCAGAAAAAGGCAATTAAGACAAGATGGCCGCCTACAAGTACTTCACAATCCTGCTTCTAACAGTAGTCGTTGTTGTCAGCTTCCAGACCCATTTCACTTTTGCTGCTGACGAAGATTCTAGCAGCACAGGTAACACGATTGCTCAGCTCAAATCCAAACTAATTATTCATTCAAAATGTCCTCCTTCTAATTCGCTTATATAGATGCACCCACTTCAGCACCTACCACTGCAGCACCCACTTCAGGACCCACTTCAGGACCCACTTCAGGACCCACTTCACCACCCACTTCACCACCCACTTCAGCACCCACTTCAGCAACCACCGCTGCACCACCCTGTGGTGGAGCATCTTCTGTAGTCGGCAGCTATTCCGCCATCTTGGGGGTCATCTTCGTCTTGTTTTCTTACAAATTCTAATTAATATAAACAACTGCAACATTTAAGATATTTGTATTCTACAAATCGTTTACCCTCTCAGTACCATGTATAATGTTATATAGCATAATACAAATTGTTCAATTAATCCACTCGTAATAAAACTGTTTCAAAGGATTTTATTGTCATGTTTCGTGCTCATAATTTTTAACAAATCCAGGCGGTAATTTTGTCATCCTTCAATGTCACTTGTTTCAGGAGATAGACAGGTTGGCACTTATTGCACTTTTAAATTCTCAAGTATAACAAACTTATACTGAAGTTCAACAATTAATTTATCACTGCAAAAAGTAAGTTAATAAAGTTCTGAATTAATCCTCTGTATATTACAAATTTTAAATATAATGTTAGAATCATAGTTTTCAATTTTGTTTCATTGACCTACTTACTATTATACCTACTTTACTCCAGCTGGATAAAACTCAATAGGATACTCGAATCATAATTAATATTTAATCAGCTGCAGTCGAATTTCCTGCTATACATGTCCTTCATCCCATCTTTGAAGTGGTGATAGTAAATCGAAAACTCCGTTTCTAATTAAAAATGTATTATACGGTTTTAATTATGGTCAAATTACTATATAAAATAATAACTGAAATAACTATGTCAACTTTCCAATGGACTTTTATCTGCATTCCAAAGTGCCACGAATCATTGTCATATCTTCAATAAACATATCACCAGATGGTTATGGTTGAATAAAACCCATGCAGATAAGGAAAATGTAATAAAAATATTTGACGTTGCTTCACATTTTGGCAAATCGCTGATAATGTCACAGTTTATAATTGCAAATAGAAACGACGTACCACTGTACACGAAATAATAATTTTCCAGCTGTTAAAATTCAGTACCCTTATAAACAAATAAATAACTTCTACCTGACGTTTTAAAAACGTTACACTGCTCCAATTTTCTCACAGGTAACACATTTAATTAATCACTCGTTAGTTTAGTGCAAAATATAGCAAAATAACTGGGTGTTATTTTTCATTGAGGCGGTCGTTTCCGCACCTTATATCAAATACTATGTTAACAAAAAGATACCATTAATTCGCACTGTTGCTAAACCAGATTGCGTGCAAACATTGCTCAACTTTTCCTCGCATTTCACAACCACATTTCAAGGAACTGATAACTTCCTTCTGTTGGCACATAAAATTGCGCAAAACCTCTACTTTCTCTTCTTTAAAATCATGGAAGTTAACCATTTAAAATTTAGTTCCAGATTCCCTACGACCTCCCCAAATATTAACTATACATTTTTATCATCTTGCATATTATATAAAACAATACAGATACATATGGTTATTTAGTACATTATTTAGGCTTTATTGGCTGCAATTTCTATCACGTGATATGACTCATTACATGGGAAATTACAAAATATAATAGCGTATATAACAACACGTAATTTTCCAGTTGGGTAAACAACAATATATATATTTTGCTGAAGGCCAGGCAGGAAGGGAATATGGGGAGACCCAAACAACCCAAGGGCATGCAGTCAGGGTTTACTTGAGTTTACAGTCTGCTGTTAATTGATTCACAAAGGAACCACTTTTCAATACCAAGGAATACTAAGGGGTATTCCCCACCCCTTAGTACTCCTTGGTTAAACCCTGCCTCTGGCAAGAAGGGTGAAGGAAGTTGAAAACCTCAAGTTACCTCACAGACTACACTCCAGGCCACAGACTATGCCTCTATATTTATCGCATTATCGGAATAAACATAATCGATATCACACAAAATATACAACAAGATGGATTTATTATCGCGCACGCAAGGTTCAACCGTAGGATAAATACGTTTAAAAAATCGTCTTACCTTGGTGGGTTCGTAGGTGTCCATCGTCGACAATGAAGTTTGAGTCCATCGGCGTTTACAAGCGTCGAAAAACGTCCTTTTGTTGCCCAATCAGTAGATGGAGTCTCAACTTGAATCATACTTTCGTTCAAAAAATGCGCGCAAACCACGTGACTTGTACCAAGTTTTTTCTGCAACGCCTATAAGTTTCTAAAATGCTAAAAATGCAA
Source organism: Glomeris hexasticha (assembly GCA_034695945.1). Lineage (NCBI taxonomy): Eukaryota > Metazoa > Arthropoda > Diplopoda > Glomerida > Glomeridae > Glomeris > Glomeris hexasticha. Next base: position 1,546 of record JAQIWR010002654.1, on the reverse strand, counting down.
TCTGATGCTTTCACCTCTGAGCACTTTCACTGACAACCGTCCCACCGTCCCACTCGCTCGAATAAAACTGCTAGTATAATAACCTACTAATAGTGGCTCAAGGACAAAGTCAGCGCCAATGGTTGAACGCCATTTTCACGTCGCGCTTTTTTGAATCTCGCCGCCGCCATTTTGCAGAGTCCAAATCAGATTAATTAATTGCATTCTAACAGCGTAATAATAAAGTCAAAATGATCAACTGAATGAAAAATAGTTAAGTAATACAATCTAAGATTTCCCAACCTTAATTGAACTCAAACCATTGCTAAAACGCGGCGATAGAACGCTTCCTGATCTCGCGCAATCAAGTTGCAATACAATACATGTCACACACCATCAACGTTGTGCTGATGACATGTGGAATGTTGCAACTTTGCGCTGCAATCATAGAGCTGTATGGCTGCAATACTATTGCACGCCAGCGATTGTTAACTGTATTGTGCATACCCTATTGGAAATAACCATCACAACAGTGGGTTATGGAACAATGGTCCATCACGGAATTGAGTCACAGCTTCTCTGAAACAGCAGCCAATGTATGCACCTTATTACAAGGATTGTTCCATAGAAGCTGTGGCTCAATTCCGTGATGGACCATTGTTCCATAACCCACTGTTGTGATGGTTGTTTCCAATAGGGTAGGTTTGTTAACTGCACTTACCGTAACTACAAGCACATGTGCACAATAAACCTAACCTCTAACCTTCCGAAAATTACGAAAGCTATTTTAATGAACGTATTCAGACATTGCGGTCATTTTATGCTTACGGTGTTTTTGTTGTAAAGCGGTTAGTTCAGTGCTGATAACTAGTCACTTTTTCGACTTTTTGTCACTTTTTTCAGCAATAGTAGCTTTTAGTCACTTTTTGAAAAAAAGTCACTATTTGTCACTTTTTCTGCATAAATCAGCCAATTTCATTACAAAATGGGAAGACATTTCCTAGAAAAATATTTAAATGTGAAAACAATGATGCACGTACTTCAGCTAACTGTATCTGAAGTGCCTAATTCTTTCATATGACACATTGTGTTCGTTTTGGGATTGTGTACATTTGTTAATGTCCTTGCTTTTCTCTGGCTTAAATTGAATGACAGCTTGTTCAAAAATTGTTGCTAAGTTTGCAGGTATGATTTTGATTTTTAATGCGCAGTAATTAATTTATTTCCAAATAATGGAGATGTTAGGTGGAGGTAAATGCCAGATAATACAATTAATTTTAATTCTTTATATTACAAATACCTCATCGCCTCGATTAGCAGTCTCGGTGGCAAATTATTTCGTGACCTTATTTTCTGGGCCCTTATTCAAGGGATGCACATAATTGAGGGAAGCGGTTAAAAACACATGTTTAAATACTGGGATTTTAGCTTGCAAATTTGTAAATGCATGGTATTTCAAATGCTTTTCAGAGAAAAGGGAGAGGTTGCAGACAACCTGGCAGTAAGGTGGGGCTATAATTAAGAAAGGGGTGGGCAATTAAGAGGCAAGTGAAAGCAAAATCAAGAT
>JAQIWR010002653.1:0-10736 GCA_034695945.1 Glomeris hexasticha | reverse complement strand
GACTCCAGGACATCACACTAGAGGGCGCTCACAACCAAATAAATCTTTATTGTGCTCGGCAGAGTTAAACCGTCGCAACATGGACCATCACCGTGATGGTTTATGGAACATGGGATGTGATGGTTTTTTCCAATAGGGATAGCGTATGTATTATACTAAGTAGTTTTGTAGTGGCTCATTCTCATTCCCTAGTACAAAATTTCTGCAGAAGTCTGCAGGAAAACCTTTCAAATTCCTGCAGGAAATTGGGAATTTTGCTACATTATTGAGGCAGATGTCTGCAAGGAATGTAGTGAAAAAAAACGTAATTTAGCACGGAAATCTACAGGCATTTGTACAGACCAAGATTTTTCATTGCTGACTTTCGCCCAATTTCTAAAACAATTTCTAAAATCTTTGCGGGAGAAGTACAAAATTTCCTTCATGAATTTTAGGGGTTTTCCTGTAGAATTTGGGCAAAGGTGGAGGAAATTGTATGAAAATAATTATTTAGCATGAAAACCTGCAGGAATTATGCCCCAATCCTGCTGGAAATCCTTTCAAAGTCCTGCAGGATTGCCTGCATGATTTATTGTAGTGGGGTTCAATCAAAACTTCATAACATCCGTATTGGACGCCCCCTTTCAATTTTTCTCAAAAACAAGTTTTATTTCTTATGTACTGTTTCTTGTTTGAGATGAAGCTGAAATCCACACATTGGCTTCAAATCGATGAAAAAAGTCTTCATAAATTGTTTTATATACTTAGAATACTTGTGTATTGCTAACATTGCATGCAATGCTATGTAATTACGATTACATCTAATCCTTGAACCAGTAATAAGTGCTGCCACCTACCTTGAGTTTTTTTGTAGCTTCTACCAATCCGCCACCAGATGGCTGGCATGTTGCTTTTCATTTCTGGAGCACGTGATCTATCAGGATTGATATCAGTTTGGTTACCTCTAAACAAACAGCTAATTGCTTCTAACTAATCGTGAAAGAAATTAGTTTATTCTCAAAAGGACCCTAGTGTAGCTAATATATAGCGAAGTACGTAATAAAAGAATACAAATAGGGTGGAATATGACGTAACGACCAATAAGCAGCCACCCCCGAAATTTTCACTTTCATCATAGTGAACTATTCCACGGGGGGTCAACTTGAGGCTGTAAACACGGATTGGCTGCTGGGGTGTGACGTCATTCTGCAGACGCGAGCCAAATTCAAGCCATGTAATTGTGATAGAGTGCAGCATCATTCAGGAAAGTTTGGCGTTTGGTGATGCCTGCACTCATACCTCGCTTGACAGCTGAAGCTATAAGTTAGTACAGATTAAATAGCACCTCATGAAGCAATTAGCATGCATTAAATTTTTTGTAAATGTAAAAGTTATGTACAGAAGTGTTAAGTGGAAACCATCAAATGCATCAAAAACGTTTATTAAAAACAAGGAAATGTTGGAACGTAGGTTGTCGTTCATAAAACAAATGAAGGATGTTCAAGACACCACATGAATGCAAATGTGGCATCCCAATAAAACAAACATTCAATGAGCCGATGATGCGAACTGCATTTTCTTTTTGACAGAAGCCTTGTGTTGCCGTTTTTCTTTTAAATGTGCATTCAGGAATCTGATGCGTATAAATGTTCTAGTGCGAACATACAACTCAATAACGCTGTGATGAAGTTCAGGAAACTTCTTGTGTAACAATCCACATAATGTTTGCAGGACATGATCGTGCTTGCAAACTTCCTTCCCATGGTATACTGTAATAATACAGCAGTATTAATGTCTACAAAAACACCAAGTGATTGACCATAAGAAATATATTACCAGCAAAATTGACCTCAAATTCCTTAACAATATCCATCCACTCCTTGGAAGGGACTTGCAAGCCTCCTTCAGACAGGAAGTGAATCCAATTATGTGTATTTCCATCAGGTACAGGTAGGTGCCCTGTAGGTGTACCTAGACTGCGTTGTACACGTTTGCATCGAAATGCAATGTATCCAGCAAGATACCTGAGGGCTTCTAGGCTGCAGTCGCGATTGGAGCTGTCGACGTCTTCACACAGCACTGCAGTATCCTGGTCATCTCCTATGACAATGCTGTTCCCATCATCTACAAATGCATTTGTGTAATTAGAACGTTCACTTGAACTGTCTGTGAGACCAATGAACAATTCATTTGTGATGAATGACTCCAGATCGTCATCAATGGTGGCGAATGACTCCTGACCACTATTCGTAGTAGCATCAGAATCCTGTGCAGTATTGGTTTTGCCACCATTCTGCGAAGTTGTCTTGCTGCCTTTGTCCGTTTCAACAGCAGCACCCTTCGATATGCAGATGTCAGCTGTCCCAGATGTTAATATTAACAAACGGATACGGTTCCGCACATCCGATGGCAGTGGGTTATCGTATGTGGCCCCAACAAACCGGATCCGGGAAAAGAAGTTTTCTAGGCAATCCTGATTAAGCCTGGCCGTGAGTATATAATTCGTCCCTATGGATTGCAAATCTTTGTGGAGGCCGCGCAGCGACTCGATGCTTGTAATAAATCCCATTTGGAATGGCAGCATGTTTTTGTTCTTCCCAACACGCAATCTGTATATGGCTTGTTTAAAGTCATTCAAAACGTCATTTTGCTTTGCCAAATCTTTCCCAAATGCAGACTTCAATTCCTTCTTATGAATAGGTACATAACTATTTAAAACATCGAATGCATTGTTCACTGTGGCAAAGAAATTGGTAGCATTCGTTTTGCCAAACATATACTCCAGGGCTTTAGCAGTTCGGTTCGAGAACAGTTGGGCAGCTGTCCGGACATTCTGCCTATCACGGCCAGAAACGGTAAGATGATGTGGTCTTAAATGGAATGCAAGTTTCAGTTCTGAAGTTTCTTTTGCCATGAGAGTTTCTATGAGTTCCTTTCCTATGATTGTCCCATCTGGCAATCTCAGTCCGGAATCCAGGAAGTGGTTCCTTAACAATTTGAGAAGATGAGGAACATCACAGAATGCCCAAATGTTTCGACTGCTATCAACGGGATTCTTAAAAAACGTTCTTCGGAAGGACACACCCAGTTCTTTCCACACTTTCTTGTTTTTGGCACCCATGTCCGACACAACTGCAACTACCATCAAACCTGCTGCCTCAACCGATTTGATAATATCCTAGAAATAAGACACAACATAAACTGCACAATATTTGCATGATGCATTTATCCCTTACCTGCAAAAGGGCTGCAGTCATTGACACGTCAAAGTCATAGTAGACAGGTTGTTTCCAATTTTGTATCAAACCTCTAACCATAACTACCTGCACATTGCTAAATGAGCCTAAGATCTTGTCTGTTGATTGATCGTAACAATAGCGCGAGTCAACATTCATTTCATCAAAAGACAAAACGCATAACTTCTGATGAACATTGAAGTTTGCGCATCTGGTGCGTAGCAAGTTGAGGACGTTATTGAGAATCCCTGGGTTACAGTGAAAGTTCTTTGTCCAGTTCCTCAGCGTTGACAAGCAAGGTAAAGGATATCCTTTGCTACGAAGGTATTGGTACCCTCTTCGTGTAACTGCTCGCAGTGCCAATGCAGACTGTATATCCTCAACTTCCCAGTGCACTGTCTTTTTCTTTTTCCCTTTGCTTGCGTGGGCTACACTATTTTTTACTAAGTGTCGGAGCTGCCGAGATGTAAATATGTTACTGACAGCCTTCGCAATGTCGCCACTGTGCTTTTGTAACCATTCATCATTGCTTGTCGCCGTTCGCATTCCATGCTGTCCCACATTGCGATCACGGGCTCGGAGTTTCTGTTTAGCATTTGATGTTAATGATTTGCTTTGTAACAATTGTCTTTGACATTTCTGAAGTTCCTTTTTTAGCTCTTCCTTGGATTGCAATATTCTAGCACAATTTCTTTCCATCATCTTGAGACGCTTTTCCAATGTTTTAATCTCATCCCTCATAGCAACTTTTTCAGGGTCAACAATGTCAGTATTAGTGGCTTGGTCATATTTGCGCTTTATTGGGGAAATATTGGCAAGCCTCTCTAGTGCAGATGACCGAATTCTTCTTCTTTCAAGACGCGTCTGTCGCTCGCTCGTTTGTGGTGACGTACTTTCCAAAGCAGCATCGGCTGTTTGGGTAGTGTCTTGACTTTGTTCAGGTGGTTTTATGCATTTATGTAGGTGTAATGTTGGTACAGCATCCTTTTTTAATTTCTTAAACCGGGGTGTTATTCCAAGCAACTCATATTGTAGGTTGCGTTCAAAATCATTTGGTCCAAAATGCACAGAACATATTCGAGCGTATTTCTCATTAATACTGTCTTCCCGGTTGCATTTCATTTTCCATTGATGGCAGAGAGTTGGGTCTTTGGGAAATTGGTAGTAAGACATGGTTCGCCCAGTGGCATTTCTTCCCGTATTTGGGCACACTGCCACAGCGCAGTTAGAGTGATTTGGCATTCTGTTATGGGGTATCAATTTCTAGTTCACCTTAGCTGGGATTCTGCCAATGAATTATGTTAGTTATGCTATCCACTACATAATTCAGCAATATTGAGCTTAAGTATACCCTCACTTACGAGTTGTGCTTTGCCCCAAGTTACCATAAATTCAAAATTGCGAACAACTTCCAGCAAGTAATTTTGCAAGGCTGTTTGTTATCTCATAAACACAGGCTGTAAATTGTGCCTATTTTCTTCGTTAATTGTCATTTGAATTTCATCATTATGCATGTACATGATATACATACCAATGACAGCAACTCGTTCTTCATGGCATTTGTGTTAACGTACGTACAATTTTCAACTCAGCAGTTCTAAAAATACATTCTTATTAGGACAATATTTTATCCCAGGCTACATTAATGTCAACACAATTTTATTTCATACTTTTCTCGCCTTGTCAAATTTCAGGCTTCTCTATATAAGCAAGAGTGTTCTTTGACGAAGTTGTATAATGTGTAGTGAACATATAGGTACAGTTTATGTCACACTTGTGGTAAATATCTCTTTACATCTTCACTATAATGAATATCTCATCTGGTTAACTGTTTCTAAGCAGGTTTCAAGGCCAGGGATTTTGGCTCGGTCTGCACAGTGACGTCACGGTCAATTACTGTTGGGAGGGGAATATTGGGGGAGGGAGCAATGTTGGGCTACCTAGTACACTACTATCTAACTACCTTGAACTATTCCAAGGCTAGACAAGGCTACTGGCTAGACGGAGGTGTCAACGCTAGGTACGATCGTAATTTAATTCTTACTATTCCAACTATATCCTTGGAAAAAGTAAGCACACAGTCAAATTTTCAAAAATGTACGTCCGTTAAAGCAAGGATGTGTATGGTTAAAGTAAATAATTAACAATTTGTTATTTTTCAGATATAACGAGTCCCAGTAAAAAAAGTCATGCAGGATCTTGCAAAGTTTGCAGAAAGTTTTTTGCAGGAATGCAAGCATTGTCCTGCAGGAAATTGCTGCAGGTTCCTGCAGGAACTACCCTGCAGTGTTCATCATGCAGAAATATTAATGCACCTTTATTCCTGCGTAATTAATCCTGCATAATTAATCAAGCATCTTTAATCCTGCAGCTATAGTCCTGCAAAAAGCTTTTTGCATATTTTCACATTTTCCTTAATTTTTGTCAGATACTACCTGATTTACCTGTAGAAATCTTACCCGATCCTGTGCAACATTATTCGTGGTGATGTTCTTCAAAAATGGATATTGAAAATGTTTTAAAACTTGCATTTATTCAACATACTTAAGCAAATTTACAAAGAAAATACAATAAATTATTAACATTGACATTTGTAATTTGAAGCGCAAAATAATGCTAACATGGTATTTGAGCTGTTATATATTAACACATAAACCAATGAACACTAAGAATTAAAAATGTTATTCCACTGAAGAAACTATTCATGTAGTGTAATAGTATTTCAATTTGAACACTGAGCTTTTATATATATATATATTAACACATAAACCAATGAACACTAGGAATTCAAAATAAGTTATTCAACCGAAGAAACTATTCATATACAGTGTAATAGTATTTCAATTTGCACTGATCAAGATGCTTTGCATTTAGCGACTGAAAAACTGCAGTAATTGTTAAAATGTTGGCAAATGCTATAGGCCACACGTTTCAGTTTAAATGTGATATCTTATTAACCCCTTCGGAGTCGCTTATAATGGTGCAAATTGCAATAGAATTTTAGGCAAGTGTTCCTTGAAATTTAAGTTTATGATTGTAACATAGCTACAAATTATAAGTAAAGTTAAAAAGAGGGCGAAGCAGGTATTCCTGTTGTTCGGTCCTTCAAGTAATTAACACAACAACCTCTACAAGGTAGGGTGGCAGTGGACGAGTCCAATTGAAATAAATGTACATGCAAACAAATTATGTTCTTTATACTCTAGTTTGTAAATTGAAATAATTTTTCAGCATACACATTTCAAATGGACTCTTCCACTGCCACCCTATCCTGCAAGAAATAAGGGTATTAATTGTTTAACATTGTATTATGTTATGTTTCCAATGCAATTCCTTAATTGGCCATTACTTTTGCCATTTCGTTGTTTGCGTAACATGTGAGATTTGTGAACATTAATAGTTCCAACACAGTGGATAAGAACTATACAACAATGGATCATTGCCGAACATTACATTAATTTATGGTTCATTGCGCAGGCCCTTCATTTTGCCTTGTCGCAGTTCGCGTAACATGTTAGACATGCTCGTAGTAACATCCTTTTTATCTGTGCCTGTAGCTTGTTTTGGGCATTTCTTGAGGGCATATTCTAGTCGGTCAAAACCAAGTATATTATAAATTGGTTATTATAATTGATGCAATTAAACCTTACCAATTATAGCCGTAAGTTTAGTTTGGTCCAGTGGTGGCCGTACAGGATAGTCCTTGTTAGCGTTTGCTTGCGTACCACGCAACGAAGATGATGTTAATTCATCCGAGGTAAATACCATCTCCATGAGTCTTCTTGCGAGCAGGGATGGTGAACTCAGAAATGATTCTCTGTATCTCAAGGTCTTCTCGTTTACCAAGACGCCGTACCCAATGTCAAACATGTTATCCTGTGAAATTAGGAGTAATTGGGCAAAGAAATACATTTGGTAAGCAAATAAATGAAAATGCAATAATTACACGTTGCAAGTGCTCTGAGTTTTGCTCTAACTCCTCATACTTTTCTGAAAGTTTGTTGAATCGACCTGGATAGGGAAAAACTTCATGTAATTGTTGTATACAATAGGGGCACATTGGAACACAGATATCTCAATATTAATGCATGTTACGCTTATATCTGTCTGCTTTCTTCTTTAAATGGTCTCTCTCTTCACTAATCTCTGACATTTCTTGCTTAAGAGTTTCACAACTGTCACATTTGTTGGCATCCTTCGACTGTGCTGCATTCACCAAGCTTTCCTTTATTTTTAGAATATTGTGCGTAGACGTCTTTGATTTCTGCGTAATAATTAGATAAGAAAAAAATTTCAGCAAATCTCCTATAAACCAAAGCAATACCAGGAGTGTACACTATTGGTATTACTCACTTTTGGCACTGCTTCATCATGTAGCTCGAACTGGGTTTTAGGAATTTTCGTACGTTTCCCTTTTCCGAAACCTTTGTTCTCTTTGTTCATAAACGATTTTTCAGCTGCTTCTTCAGACAGTTGTCTACATTTTTTGTCCATTTTGCTTTTATCTCGATCTGTAATTTTATCAAATAAGCATTACTGTAGTGATAAATAAATGATTACTGTGTGATTGTCCATATTGCATCAAAATAAGTGTCATTCTTAACATTACTAGGTAATGAAACTTGTAAATCAGTTACAGCAACATTACAGTTACATTTTATGCCGGCAGGCTATTGTTCAAATGTGCCTTACCACAATACATTACAAAATTTACTTACCAGCATCTATTACTTCAGCGGCCCCACTCTCGTCTTTCCATACAATGTCGATTGTTTCACCAATTAACTCTTTTTCAAGTTTTCTTTTGCTGGCATCAATTATCATGTCGTTTGAGACAATTACGCTGTAAGTACTTTCTTCCTCTATCCATCGGATTATCAAGTAGTACTTGCCCATGTTGAATTTGGCTAATTGATGGCCTGTTCATCAATTTCATAAAGTCTTTTAGTTTTTAGTTTTTTACACCGATTCTATTTTCCATTTCATGCGATAATTTTCAAAAGTATTACAAACTATGATGACCAAGCAGCATAAATTTTGATTGTTATAATTAATTACATCATGCATTATGTCATGATATGGCATTTGAAATTAATTATTTGGTGCACAATTGTCAAATACTTCAAATGCATACCTTTGAATCAAATTCAACAAGGGAACAATATGACCACAGCAAAGGCAACCTGCACAAAATCATATACAATTATACATAACTTCATAATAATATCTATGAACTTCTTAACAATGGTCAACACAGAAACTGCGATTACAAATATATAATGATTGTAATGTGTTGCGTCGAATTCAAATTGGGAAAATTTGCCGTTAGGCCTAATTTTCTCAATTTGAATTCGACGAGAAAACGTTGGAAATCGAACGTTTTGCCGTTAGGCCTAATTTTCCCAATTTGAATTCGACGCAACACATTTCAATCATTAAAAAAGACACAGAATACGAAAAAAATATTGAAATGTGTTGATGTGTGACTAAATGTGATGATGTCAGCATTGTTTTGGTACTTTCGGGTGAAAACCGCTCTTCAAACTGCTGTAACCCTGATCAATGGCATCACAAATCCGACATCGAACGCGGGAGAAGCTAAAGACTTGCGGATCGGATCGCGGATCGGATCGCGTATCAGCATTGTATAGCTTCCAAATTAATTTAACCTTTTACCAATATACAACGTAAATTTCACAAATATTATACATATCATGAATAGTATTTAATCCATTCTAAGCATAAATAATGTGCAACACATTGCACAAATATGCTGTTGTTTCTAGTTTTATAAAACCGTAACCTCATAATTCCCGCCACCATCTTATTCACCTCGAGCTGCGCAGATGCAAATATGGGTACGAATATACGAAGTTAGAAGAGCGTTTTCCACCCGTAAGTTATACCAAGAGTGGATGGTTATACCAAAACATGCTGACATCTGTCACATTTAGACACAGATCAACACATTTGAAGCTTTTTCTTTCTGTTTTGTGATTGAAATGTGTTGCTTCGAATTCAAAGAAAACTAGGCTTAATGGAAAAACGTTCGATTTTTCACCATGAACGTTAACAATTATTGTTTTTTTTGCTGTGTAAACTATGGTTTGTCCCTGCTCCGAATAAATGGTCGCTTTATCCTTGGTAAACGATCGGATTTCCAGAATAAATGATCGATTCTAATAATTTAAGGTTACCTAGACGTTAAATCTCGGACTAATATATTGGTTGAAGGACTATTGGAGCTCCGCCATTTTCTTACCCTCAATAATAATGTAAACATGGAAAAAATCATATTAATTTCCCAAATTCGTGGAAATTCTTTCAACCAATTTGGTGACGGAAAAAACCTGTCACTGAATGGTAGTTGTGGTACTTATCGCAAAGGTTATATCCAAACAAATTATCTACTACTGGAAATAAAAATTGGGAAATAAGAAATATATAACAATAAGTATTAAAATAATAAATGATAAGAAACCATGAGAAATAAAATTAATTAAATAAAAAAGAAAGAAATAAGACACAACAAGAAATGCGAATGGAAATAAGAAATATGAAATAAAAATACATAATAAAAATCAGAAAAATAAGAATAAAATAAAAAACACATAGTTTAGAAATAAGTAAGAAACAATCAGAAATATGAAATGAAATTAAGAAATAAGTATCAATAAGAAATATGAAATGGGAAATAATCGGAAAATCCATACAATTGATATTGGTTCAAGATTAGATTCATACTGCATAGATGATATTCATGTGACGTCATTGGCTTAACTATGACGTCACAGTGACGCCAGCGGTATGTCGCATACGATTGCCGCCCGCTCATCCGCCATTTTGGCATGAGTCGTTACGACTCATACCAAAATGACGATCAATCGAGCAGGTTGCATGTTTGGCTAAAACGCGTTTTGTCTGTTAAATAACGGTTTTTTCTAAAAACATCCGTCGATAAAAGAACCGCAACGAGTAAGGTACGACTCATGCCAAAATGGCGGCCATCACGCGTGCTGTTCCGTGACGACACACCAATCGAACATGTGCCGTCACGCCAATCGAACGTGTGACGTCATCCGTGACGTCGGTGAATATCATCTATTGATTGCCAAAGCTTCGGATTCACAGGCAGGAGCACCGTGGGCATGAGCATGTGCAAAAGCAATGTTCGTCCTCTTTTTAGTTCGCCACTTAGCGGTAGGTGGCACACCGACGGTCACATTAATTAACGGAAGCACGTTTTGAGCACGTTTAGATATGGAGCTTCCAGTCCTTCAGCCAAAGTATGTTTTATGCATCATGCTAATAGATAATACATTTCAATTTCTCCGTGACTTAAATTTATAGTTTTGTCAAATCAAATATATAGTTAACATTATAAAACTGAAGTATTTAAAGGAGAACTGACAGGGTTTTGGAACATACCCTGAAATGTTCCCAATTTAAAGGGACAGTCCGCCAAAAAATAAACGAAATATATGTTGTGCGCAACGAAAAACTATAGAACTTCTCAATTGG
>JAQIWR010002652.1:0-10738 GCA_034695945.1 Glomeris hexasticha | reverse complement strand
GTCAAATCAAATTTCTGTTGACATTTTTAAAATCGCCGTCTAATGTTACATCTAAGGTCATATTCTTGTTGTATTTCTACTAGTTATACAAGAGCTATAAAATAAATAAGAAATTTCCGCGGCACGGATTCGGAAAATCGTAATTTTTTCATAATTCTACAACTCTGGTAATAAATGCCCAAAAAATCTGATAATTTGCAAAAGTTCTTATTTTACATGTGTCTTTACATACAAAATATATGAACCGTATCTGAGGTGGTGTGGTGAACTCGCTGGTTGAATTGACATGGAATGACCCTATAATTCTATTTTTGTGTTCAAATATATATGGAGTTATATTGCAACCCTTTTGCAACCAAGGAATTGTTGCAACAAACCTCGACATCGTCACCGTCACTCTGGTCATCTAGATCTGGGCTGTCAGGAAAGGTGCCCTGATAGGAAGCATCATCCTGATAAGAGGGCGCACTGGAGCTGAAGTCTGATAAAACAATTACCGCATTTATCCTGATTTATCCACGCAAGCAAACACGTAATGATCGACGTCAAAATAGAATATTTTCATATTTACCCTGAAATTGTAAGTGAGCCTCGGCATCTTTCTGATTCTCCGACTAATAAACACATCGCGCTCTATATTATATGTTAACGACACGGCAGTAATAATACAATAAGCGCTTGAAATAAATGTACAAAAACTCACTGCAATGTCAAGAACAGCTGCGTCGGCGGAGGCGTCCATTTTGGAATGAGTTTTGCGCTGCAGTAACTACCGCCACCTGGCGGTCATAAATCCAACTCCCACTTCGTTGGCGAATTTCATCAAGGATGCGAATCCGCGAGCGGACTAATAAATAAATCCCAAGTAAATCCATGGTAAATCGTTACTAGAAACTAGACTAGAAACTATTTCATCATGTTTGCCGTGGTTGTATCCGGTCGGCTGGTGAGTCTGTAATAAAAGATTGCGATCGAATTACGCGTTATTTACAAATGTTATTTTTTGCCATTTAATTGTATATGGCGGCAACCACGAAATGCACGCAGGTTCAAACCGAATATCAACAAGTGACAGAGTCGCAGTTTATCTTCAGCATCCCGAACGCTGAACAGATCAATCACGTGGTGGTGTTCATGACAGGTGTTCAGGCTTTTGCCAGTGCACTGGGCGGAGCCGGTAAAACGCAATTAAAAATTGCCATCCACACGTACAACACTTTATAAAAGGAGTTTGACACGCGTTTCAAACTTGCGTTCAAAGTGTACTTCAGCTGGCCTGATGCATTAGCCGAAAGGACTTGGCAGTTCCTTGGATGCATTTCCAACAGCAAGCCCAGTGCCATCTTCAAAATCACGGGACTTAAACGAGGTGATACTCACATTTTTACCAATTTAAATACAGTTTACAGATATGATTTTGTGTTAATTGTAGGAACTAGCAGCAGTCAGCATCCGTTTGCTCAACAGGCTGTGGCTCACGAGGCCCAAATTGGCATTTCGGTGGAACCTCTCGTTAACATAGAAGCAATGCTTACTTCGTCTGCAGCAACCACAACTTCCGCCGACTCTATGCTCGAATTCCCAGTGAAGATGTTGGAGAATTTTTTCAACTACGCAGCATCCTTTGCACAAACGCAACCGCAGGCCATGCTGAACGCATCCGAGTCTTACGTGCCATTGAGCACCATGCAAAACTGGTACTCGCAATTCCAGAGAAGGCTGCAACAAAACCCTAACTTCTGGAAAAGCTGAACACTATTCGATTATAATAAAAGACTCAATGATAATAAACGCCTGTGTGTATTTCATTTCGAAATTTCATTATATAGCTAAAAGCGAACGTATTATATTACAAAAATGGACTACGTAGTTTTCAGTGAGGCTTTGGGACGTGACCATCCACATAAAAATTCCTGGTGATCGGTGGCAGCACCAGCTCCATTCCTTCCATTTCTTTAGTAAGGTTGATTTGACATCCTAAATAGAGACCATGCATATTTGTCACAAAGTTTGTATTCTGCAAGTAAGATCAGATTATATTTTAAACTTGCCCAAACGAGAGTTCTCTTTCAAACAAGGGGCCATGTCCAGCATGTCGTCCTCTCTATATAATGGCACAAACAGGACGTGTTAAATGTGACGGACTATATAGCATTCATGATTCAACTTTATGACATTCTGCGGCTCAACTTTTCATCTGGTGTTGGAATCGTTGATAGGTAATCTTCATTGACGTAGACGTGACATGTTGAACACGCCAGAGAAGCTTCACAAGCACCTGAAATTATTACAATTAGTTAAGCAACTAAATTACACTTTATTTTAATTATTATTATTTATTATTATTATAAAGACAATCAGATTCTGCATAAATCTTGCTTTATACCTTCTAATTCGATGCCATATCTGTGGGCCAAGTAAAGCACATTATCACCGACTTTTCCTCGAATTTTGTGTTTAACATTATTTCTGTCAACATACACCACATTCACTCTATAATATAACAATTAAATAGTTAAAATATATTGGGCACAATGCATTATAAAAAATACCAACAATTACACTTCATCTTCAGACTTGGGCTCTTGCCATTCGTATTCGCCATGTGAAAGAACGGCTGTAAATGCAGAAACAATTTCAAATTCCAAAATTACACTCCATTTTACTTGCATAAAAACACATACCAGAAGTGCTGGCGTTTCTCGATGAACTGCAATCGTTGAAAATGTTATGCGCAGCCCTAGGAAAACGTCGAAAGTACCCAGTTTGAAGAGATAACGAAACTATTCTTCCGAATAAGCGACTAATATAAACCTCCCGCATCATTTCAAACTTCCAACCTCGTCAACATCCACTTTCCACTCGTGAACGACGCTAACGCCACCTTTTGGGAATCGTGCGCAACATTCGCCCAGGTACGGGGTAATCCACAAACTATGTCGCAGTTTATATTTTTCAAACCCAAGTGTATACTGCGTTCTGCAACAAATATAGATGTTTAATATATGGCGTAGGTAATTCATATGTGCAGCTTATATTTGTAATTTCAACGATGACTTGTCTGATCTTGTAAGTTTCGATTTAGTGCAATATTGATAACATTTCGAATTTGGACCAACTATGTACTGTCTCAGTCAGCTGCTTTTTACATCTGCAATACACAAAAATGAACACTGCACATTACAAAATATTATGACGGTTTATGTCTCCTGAGTTGGAAGCGTTATGAATTTTTACAAATTAGGAAGTTATATGGATAATCAATCCCCCTTAAATCGATCATTACCCACAAGTTGACAGACGATCGTAGTGAAAAGTGTGAACTGCCTCACTACGGATAATACATTTCTTCGACCATGATTCCTTTCCCCCACATTATAGTCCTTGGCATTATGTCCTCACGTATGACACCAATGGGTTAGCTGCACAATTGCACCTCATCCTATCTCATTTCCGTTCACACTTTGCGGTGCACATTTTCAGTGAGAGTCTACCACATGCACCTGCACTGGCGCCAGCATTTGATGCCTGCCAAAATGCAAATCTGGAACGACAGTCTGAGCACAAGGTTCGATTTCTTCGCGCAGCAAAGGGGTGGCACCGGTGCCACTGTAGATGAGAGGCGGAGAAAATGGCCGCAATGTGGGAGATGAGGCTCTGCTGCTACTCGCGATAGATTTCGGTGGTGTCGGTCTGTACTTGTCTCTGCCGATCAACAACAGCGGATCTGCATACGGAATATGCTCGCTGTCCTCGGGAGGAGTCATTGTGCTGTAACCGTGATCACTGTCTCCTCCAACTCCAAGTGGTCTCCGGTAATTGGTGTTCACGCGGTAAGGCGATATACCGACTGCATTGTCACAACCAAAACGCACGATTGGGCCATGTCCAACTGCAAATGAAAAGTTCCATAATTACGTTTCGAAATGGACGTACTACTCGTTAGTTATCAATAAATAAGATAAATCAATACCCCCGTGGAGCTGCTCATCTTGTGGATCGTTCATCTCATCAGGTTCATTGTCCAACTGAGACATGCGAACATGCGTAGCCTGGGCATCAATGCTCGAAACCAAGTGATGACTATGTCGATTTGCATTGTTACGGTAACAATAGACCGCCAAGGCCACGATTAAAAAGCATCCCATTATTCCACCAACCACAGGTCCTACTGGAGCACTCTGGTAACCAAGAAGCTCTTCTGAAGGTGGCGTATCTAAAAACAATGTCCATTACGTAACGCACGATAATACTCAATACCAACAAAGTTAGTTTACCAGTGATCTCATCAGCATAAGGTGTTCTTGCACCATGCACACCTCCAAAACACTTCCTTTGATCAGTGCAGAATGGATGCAGATTCGGAGTTTTCCCATCAGAATCTCGTTGGCACCACTCACACCCAACAACACCGATGCATTCACTGAAAATATTACGGTTTCAATAATCGTTTCATACTATTCACCTGAACCTAGGTACTGAATGTACAAAGTGTCAACTTACTTGCTGGTGGCCCTTCTCTTGCAATCAGAATCAATGCAATGTTTGAGACCATTGAAGAGATCTGCACCAACTTCCGCACTCTGCACATCATCTGGATAGTGAGGGCAGCTGGGGTTGGCATCTTCTTCATCTAACAGATTCCCGGTACAGAGATTCATTTCCAGTGGACACTCGCAAGGGCATTCACAATCTGTTTGCTCCATGCGATGGCAGTTCAGACACAACCTATCAACCTGCAAACACGTGGAAATATTACATTTTTGTAAGAAAAAGGATAAATTTTTCAAATTACTTACAACGCTGCAAGGGCAGAAAGCAGTGACAGCGTCACAAGTCTGATTTACAACACCGACAAACGTGTTTGTTCCAGGAACGGCCACGATCTGATACTTGGCGCAATGTTCTCCGTGAACCAAATTCGTCAACACTCCCTCCAAGCTGATGTTGAACTATAAAAGTGCAGAAATTGTTACGCATCATATACACTTTAATCCATCTCCAACTGATATCACAAACCTTATAATATCTTTGAACAGTTCGGTCAACAAAACTATTGCACAACCTTTTTCTTACAAAACCTTTGCGGCTCAGGATATCACTGGCAACCAAAGGTTCCTGAAACAACGATGGTTTCAAAATATGTTATCTTCATCTCTACAAATCCCAAACAACACAATGTACCTTATGGGTTATGTGCTGCTGCTCAACTGGACCTTTCCCATTTGGTTCTATCAGATCGGGATGCGCAATCAAGTATCCACGGTCATCCATAATGAAACATCTGTGCACAGTCAAACAAAATTACGATAAAATCAACAAAAATCATTCAATTATCCAAGAATTATCTCAAGAAATACAAACGTTATTCGTGGTAGCGAACACACTGGGATGATATCGAGTAATAATTTATAAAAGTAGCTTAGTGTAAAATCCATTCCCATTACTGCGACAACTGAATCTGTGGCACTATGCATGGATGCAGGCCTGGGAGCAACAAAATAGACCATTTAAATCTAATCCCCGGGTTTATCTCTGCAACTCAGATAACTTACTTTCCCTCGTATACTGTATGGCTCAAAGTTATTATATACCCTGCGCCTCCAACGTCAAGGTACGGTGCAGTGAGTACTACATGACCCGGGTACTCTAAAGCACGCGTGAACCACGAGCGTTTCGAAGGATCGTATACTTTGTCGATGACTGTTCCAGGATAAACCTGAAAAAGTCCCTGTGGCGTAGCAATGTATCTGCAAAGATAAAACTTGTAAAGAAGGAATTCTAAAAAATTCAATATTTTCATGCACGTAACTACCTTCGCACAACGGTCAAGCTATCGTTGCTTTCGGCTAATCTTTTCTTCCATTCAGGAACAATATGCACTAACGCAGAAAGATCACTTCGTATGTTGCCCTGCAATTAGAAATTATTATCATTTCTTTCTTCCAATATTCATTTGTGAAAAATGTCTTACCTTCAAGCCTGGATTTGCAATGAGTTTTGTGTTGTCACTCAAGTAGGCCATGTAGCTTTGAATTGTGCGCATACTTTCATCTTTCGCCAGATATTCAAAAGGGGAGTTGAAGCTTTGAGCAGACAGAAATACGGCAGCGAATTCTATATTGGACCAAATATGCCCATTAAATGACATGATTCGTGAATCTGGCAACTAGATCAATTGACAATCTATAATAATTACTTGTCGTTGCGATCTGCTTCAAGTGAATGCATTTGCTTATATCAGGGAGCTTATCAATTCTATGGTACACAACATTGCTGGGTGCAACAACTGAAAGTGGAATTCATTGCAATTTTAAGTTCCGGAGTCAATAAATAAAAGTAGATTTGAATGCGAACAATAAAATCTACCATTTCCAGTTTTCAGTTCTCGGGATTCCACATTCACATTCTCCGTAACGATGCAAACAATGTAAGGTGAACCACCCACCTGGACAAATTACAAACATAAACCCATTTCAGATACAACACTATCAAACAAATCAATTAACAAAATCATGCTAAAACAATTATAAAGAAAAGATGATTTATAATATGCAACTGATAAAATTTCAGTCGATTATTGGCGCCATAATTCCTTCAAAACTGAAAGCAAGTTGTAAAATTACTATCAAAATTGCCATTTCTGTAACCTTTTTCCAAGTGTACTTGACATACACAGGAGACAGCGAATCCACACTGCCACTGTCGGTGACCGAAGTGTCGTTATCAAAAAGTACTTCTAAAAGCTCCGAACCGGACTCCGACCTGTGTCGCAAATGAAAACACTGTTAGCTTAGCATCTCCTCAAAATGGCATTCGACTATTTCTACAAACCTCAGCATGTTTGCCCGAATTGTTTCAAATCCTGGCCGGTTTTCTAAATGCAAAATGTCCGTGTGCATTGGCTGTTCGCTCACTAAATCCGGATGGGTCAAAAATGGATGTGCCAGTGCATAACCTGATAAACAAAGTGTAAATTATGGCATTTGGCACGTTGACGTAGTTCGTTGTAGAAATTACTAGAGAAAACCCTACCTGATTCATCAAACATGAAGGCGTATGACACTGCTGGTGAGCTGTAATATAGCACATGCTCTACTATATCAGCAAGGTGCAGGTCAATACCAACAACTCCAATAACATGGTTTTCATGGAAGCACGGTTGGGTTAACGACACCACTAAATCTAAATGAGAATATAAATTCGGTGTTAATGTAGTTACATCTCACGAAGGTATTACACAGGTTGCCTTCAATACCTTTCCCGACATCATCCCAATATGGAAGTGAATAATGGCTGATGTTTGGTGTATCAAATTTCAGCACCGAATAAAACCTGCCGATTGTCAGGTCGAAATTGTTGGTGGAATTCACCGGGACCATGACTCCTCGCTAACATAATTTTCATTTTAAAAAACCATAATAGCAGTGCAACAATTTCCAGTATTATCACATACGCACCTTAACGTATCTCTGCCGACTTGGTATTTCATATTTTGCAAAATTCTGATCGGCAATATCTTGTAAAAAACTTTTTTCATACATGATGTGCTTCCCATCTTCAACACGAGACAGTACATTTTACGATTATAGTTCCAACTGCATATAAACCACCGAATGACGAACATATAAATTGCATACCATCAATAACAGCGTACGTGTTTATGACCACTCTATCATTTAGTTTGAAATTGCCGTCTGAAATTACTTCCAAAACTGTTCTTGCTTCAGGAAGAGATGATAAGAGGCCTCTGCTGATGTATATTATCAGACCTTCTGGAGAAGCAAAAGCAAAATATCACTTAACAACCAGCAGACATGCGTAATTCATATATAGTTAAAATTCACCTGTATTGTCATCAAATTTCAGGAAACTTTGCATCATTTCAAATGCCTTTGTGAATCCAAGCGAATGATTTGTCATTTCTGAAAAAATGCAAAGTTTCTGTTAAATAATGAAATAAGAAAATTGCACAACTGTTCATCTCTCAAGTCAAGACACCTTTAGATTTTGAAAGGCCATCGATAAACCTGGAGAAATGCAGTTTTGCCTCAACAGACGCCGCAACTAATTTCTTTGACAGGCAATCATCAACGCGTGGACTTTTTGGCTCCGCAGCAAGACCGATGAGAGCAACCTGAAAATATGGCTCAATGTAGTTGAAACGTACATATTTAATGTGTAAAACATAGGTATCCGTACCATATCGCTATGGGACAAGGTAGACAGAATATACTTCGCGATCGCCTTTCCAATTTGCAGCTGATTGGCACTCAGAGAGTTCCCGTGATCGATCATGATCAAAATATATTTACTTTGAGGAGATATCGCATGAAGGTACAAGCTACCGTAGAGAATGCACAAATCATTAATCACATTTACGCAAGAGCTACAGTGCATAGCCAGTTGAAAAGTACCTGCGGCGCGAATCGTCGGGGTTCTGCGAGCAGGCAACCCTATGTGCTGGGAATTCGGTACGGCTCCCATCAGCAGACATGAAGTACTGCCATTTAATACTTGGATGATGATTAAGATTTTCAAAGAATGCTGCCAAAAAAATACATGCACCACGTTACATAGTGAAACATTAACTGATGAATGAATGACTTTGAACATTTCCTATTTACTTTGTGATAAATTCAACCCTGGTGAGAAAGTTGCCGTGGAAATAAAATCTGGAGAGATGATGAAATCACACCCATTTTCCCAAGACACTCTAGTGCCAAAGTTATGACTGTACCTGCATAACGAACAATACGTAAATTATTTTAAAACGACTTTGGGAAACAAATTAAATAGATTCCTGCGTTATATACATTAAGTCGGAATCCTGAATATTGCAGCATGAAGCTGAATCAGTTGCTGCCAATTCCACAGTATGCAATTTATAAAGACTTTCGGCATGTTGCTTGTTTCGTGACAGTAACTTTGTGTATTTCCTTAATTTCTCTCGAATCCTGTCGGAGATCTGCAAATCCATTTAATAAAAATTTGATAAAAACAAGTTTACATGTTGTTAAAAGAAAACTGTCACTAAATTACATCTTTGACTTGGGCATCTTCATTTGCAAGAAGGTTGGCGAAGGGCAGCGTGTCGTAAATGGCCTGCAAAACATGAATGCAACAGATGTATTTGCAGCATACAAATGAAAATGGATAATATCAAGAGTGATAATATATATAACCTTGGATATAACCAAAACTAACCTGCATGGTGGTGACAGCAAGTTCCTGGTTACAAACCCTCCTGAGCTGGGATGCGATGACCGTGGCTTCATCTTGCAAATAGATGCCTCCAATGCTTTCCACTTGATGGATAAAAGATTTAGTTCCACCAGGTTTTAAAGCACTCCTGAAGAAACCTCGGCGTCTCTCCTTCAGCAAATGAGGGTTGTTGAAGTAAATGGTGTTCTGCACTTGCTGTTGCCCATCACCTTCGCTCGCTGCCGAACTAGATTGGTTGCTGGCCGGAGTCTCGTTTAAATTCACGCTGTATTGCGCTTTGCAATATCCGAACGCCAGTAGCAGTAATAACAGAATTCCAATCTCGCCCGTCTTGCCACCATACTTCGCAAAAGCCATTAGGCCTAATCACATACCCCAATTTCAGTTTTGTAGCGATTCTCTGACGGCTTCCGACGCCGTAGTGAATTTATCCTACACCCTAACGTCACTTTGTTGCTCAGTTTGCCGCTCTGTTGTCGCGGATTTCGAACTTGTTCGCAATAAAATTTGCAGACGAGAAACGAGCCGACAGACGTCTCCCATCTTGGAAGCAAACGGACAAAGACGGCTTTTAGAAAAACCCGGGTTTTTGAGCGGCAAATCTTCTAAGGGGGTTATCGGGTTCCTTTGGGTACAACACAAGTGAGGGGAGGAAGGGGGCAATAACATGTATTATCAGCTATTTTGGCGGACCCCCGGAGGGAAATGGGAGGGGAGTGGGAACAAAGCAACAACATGCATGCACCTTGTTTATTGTGCTTCTGTTCAAAAAAATGCGCTATATCTTTTTATTTATAACCATATGCGCGCATCTACAAATTTTGAACATTGCAACTTTTTTATTATATGTAATTAAATAAAAATGTACATACTCTGTTTTTTCATGAAATTATCGCCCTTGGCATCAAAACTTTATTCTATTAATTTCTGCACAACGCGTACATGATACATTTTAATTTCTATAAAAAGCAATATACAGGGTGGATAAAAAGTCCTATATACCCTCATTTATAGCGTGCAAACAGGACCAATGATGCAGATATATTCGAATTCTGTTGATGGGAGCCCACACGAAAAAGTCATATATGTCACATATATTTTACATAAATTACTTGCATTTATGGCGAATGTATGTGGAATATTGGCGAGGGAATCTAGGTGGCGCTGTTGATCACGCGAAAATGGCGTCGATACCGGTCCTGCTCCATATGTGTTTACAATGGCCGTTTCCGATTTTCGCATCGGATTCGTTCAAATTGTGGAATATGCATAAAAAACGTTGCCCACAGGAAGAATTAAGATGCAATACAAAATCGGAACCACATCATTTGTTGTGGTTTGCTTGCGGAAAACAAACGTACAGTCCTTACATATGTTCATGCAGCCTGCAGGCAAGGCTGCAATGATCGGTATCGCCCAAGGAGGTTGGAAGTTCTAAGGGAACGTTCCCAAATGACGTCACACAGAAATTGGTATTTTTAACTCCCCCCACCCCCTTATCACTAATTATCAT
>JAQIWR010002651.1:0-10738 GCA_034695945.1 Glomeris hexasticha | reverse complement strand
GAAGGACGGCGTGAGAGCCGTAAAACTAACGTTACGTACTCTACGTCCTACTCCACGTCGTTTGTTCAAAGTCCCTAATGTCATGTGGTGAAATAGCGCCAGCGAATGGCGCCGATCGCCATCGATCAGAATCGAGCGTCATAGCGTTTCAGCCAATAGCTGCCTTCATATATTTTGACATTCATGCTCCGCCATGCTCCACCGATATTATTTTAAATAATTAATATCAGCAATCAATAGTGCTCTAAATGAACCCATGCACGTTGTTGGAACAAGCTTCTCAATTTAGTGAGTATTATATGTGATGTTTTTCGTTTTGATCGGTGATGTGAAGTTTAACCTTGTCAGTTCTCCTTTAAAGATGAACTTACCAGTTGAAATGAACATAATTTAAGTCTTATGCTTAATTTTATTTACGTACGTGAATTGCCTTCGTTGGTAGGTGTTTGGATGTGACAACGGAAATTAACCATTGAACTCATTTGATATTAAAAATCTGGGACGTTTATTAATTACATAAGGCATTGACTCGCTCGTTGTCCATGCTACTTGCTATAGGTATTCCCAGCTAAACCTTAGACTAAATAGGCGGAGCAAGGGCGGCAAGAAAATGGTAGATCTTGTATCGATATTGATACTCAATGCCATTGGCTGCAGTGAGGCGCACGCTCCGCCTATTTAGTCTAAAGTTTAGCTGGGAATATCTATAGTCTGCACATAGATAATTTTTTAATTGTGCCAATTGGCTGTCACGTACGTGACACACTGGTTGAACCTACGAGATAAATGTCTTCTCTGGTGTTGACCTGGGATGAGTACTATCAGGGAGGTTAATAGTTGTGGTGGGGAAACTGCTATTTGCAGCATGTGCGAGTCTTGTTGTATTGACGTCACTCAAACCACACCCAATCGACCGCCATCACGAAGCAGTATATCACTGGTTAGACATTCCTTTCCAGATAGAGCCATTTACCATTAAGTAATAATATCAAATTGTCGCAGTATGAGCTGCTTATTCTACTTGGCGGCAAACGCTCGAATCGACCGATTAATAATGGCCGCCAAAAACCCGCGGAGTCTGTGGCAAACTTGTTGGATGCCACACCCCTCGTGCACGAACACAGGTGCGCATTGGAGATTATGCCAACTTGGAGGATTTCCCTACTCCCTACTCCTTAGACCTAACAGGAATAGGGAGCTGACAAGCGATTTGTGAGCTACAGCCAGCGTCCCTTTGACGCCATGAAGCTGCCATCTTTAAGCTAGCACATATGCATTTTTCCCCTAGGTAACTAAGGTTTGCAAATTAGTTGTATGCATTCTCTACTCCAGTTATTAGTTACAGCTCATTGGTGATACCAAGAGGTGATACATTATAAATTGCATCCTGTGCAACCAGCTATTTAATATTATACTTGGAACTCCCAGTAAACATACGGCCCATTGGGAAAAGTGATCCACTTTTATGTTTTTCACGATCTTTAGACATTCGAGTCGAGCAGATTTCGGGCTGTTTGTCTACCATTGGAAAGCTTTGCTGAATGTAATGTAATAGTCAACTTTACTTTTTGAACACCAGCTAATCTAATGACCCTTAAGTGCCCCTGCTTACACCAGGTTTTAGCTACGCCCATCATGGTATCTCCTCCCACACTCATGTATGCCAATGTCCATGTATACTGTCTGTCCAAAGAAAGATTGAGCTAGGACCATGCCAATTACCACGTTTGAAGTGGTGCACGGTTGCAGGTGGGCAGGCTATGATGTGCAAAGACGACTGCTATAGTGCTACCACATCCAAGATTTCAGCGTTGGGTGAAAAGCCAGTAGGAGGGAAGTGGGAGGTAAAGGAACGAAATAAACATCCAGCCAATTGCAGGTCATGTATGACGCGTTGGGGCTACCACAAACTGCAGCCGTGCAACCCTTCAAAATTGATCAGTAGTAGTGCGTCCTAAGTTTGACTGCTAGGTATTATTGCATTTGGCTTATTTCAAATTCATGCAGCTTATTAACGGATCGACACTTATTGCGATATACGATCGCGCACGACCGGGTGGAGCGTGTTTTGGGATGGAAAATCGCGTTCGGCAAACTTACGGATTTAATTTAAAATTAGCGGGTCGCTATTTCGAAAAACTAACGGTAGTACGTTGTTGTGGATGTGTTGGAGTACCTATGGTTTTAGCGCGGTTTTCTGAATTTCGTATTCATTTTGGTTTACCAGGGAAATGGCACTCTGAACGCCCTTTTTTGTGCCATTGTCCCTCGTAAATGAAAACGAATATTAATATCAGAAAACCGCTGAAACCATACTTACTCCAACACATCCACAACAACGTACTACCGTTAATGTTTCGAAATAGCGACCCGATAATTTTAAATTAAGTCCGTAAGTTTGCCGAACGTGATTTTCCACCCCCAAAACACGCTCCACCCGGTCGTGCGCAATCTCCTCCCTTAAGTAATTTTTGCTAGGGCCAATAAATACTTTCACAGGTAAGGTAATATTTTTAACAAATAGTTTAAGATGCATGTTAAGCGTTTTGTTAATTTACACTTGACTTTACATTAGCTTTGTATTTTAAAATAAAAAACGGCGAATACTTTCCAGATAGCCCTCGTGAATTTTGTGAAATTTACACGTGGCGGTTGTCAGGAGACCATCGTTCATCAAAAGCAACATTTCTTCTACGGTTTCATTACTTTTACATAAAAGAAGCTTACGCAGCTGCTGGGGTGGATTAATTAAATTGCTAATCATTAGCAGAGTGAAGAGGTTGTGAAACTTAAGCAGGCTGGAGTAGGGACAAGAAATTTTAGCCTGCTCTTAGTTAAATGCAATTAAATTGAAATCGGTCGTTGTTCGCCGGCAATTTGTGCTTCATTGCAAGTTGGATTTGAATTTAAATTATCCTAATTATCGGTAAGAAGATTGCCTTATACCGTGCATTGTGAGTTGCAGGAATTTTCTGCCCCGTGATTTGAATATGGAAGTGCACAATTAGTTCAAATGCTCCGTCTCTATGTTAATTTTACATTCTTACATTTGAATTGCTAAGGAAATTCAAGTTTTAATCTCACATGTATTTAGTTAAATTATCAACAACGTTTTTCACCATTCACTATCCTATTCCCTAAGAAATGCCCCTTATTTTCCTCATGCACTTAGTTGATTTACCGGCAAGTTGGAATATATTCTTCAGGATTTGTATAGCTGCTCACATATAGTTTTATTGAAAAGTGATTCCTGTTTCTGCATATTGTAAAAGATAGAGCTGTTCCATCTATTAAATCTGATACCACCCTTACGGAAAAAGTATATCAAATTCAGATATGATCTGATCTGGCCGGCAGATCTGGTTGGATATGAGGAATTGGGCAGATCTGGATGGTAAAAGATCTGGATCAAAACAGATCTGGATCAGATCTGGTAACAGATCTGGATCAGATCTGGTAACAGATCTAGTGTTCCAGATCTGGTAACAGATCTAGTGTTCCAGATCTGGTAACAGATCTAGTGTTCCAGATCTGGTAACAGATCTGATTACGAGTTTCAGATATGCTTGAAAATCAGATCTGCCGTTACAGATATGGTAACAGATCTGATTATGAGTTTCAGATATGCTTGAAAATCAGATCAGCCGTTCCAGCTCTGGTAACAGATCTGATTACGAGTTTCAGATATGCTTGAAAATCAGATCTGGTGTTCCAGATCTGACACCAGATCTGGCCAGAAAATCTTTTCCGTATGGGATGTCATTTCACCTTTAATTATTACTCATCCACTGTAATATTTGTAGGAAAAAGTGCCTCCGGTAGATTACCGACAACTTCCAACCGACAGACAAATACTAACATTGGAAATCGGTCGTGCGGAAGAATGCATGCGCACTCTCGCCACTGAACCTGTCCCTCAAGAATTAATGAGGTTAGTTAGTTTATAAGGATGGTGTTATCAATTGCAATCGATAATTGCCTCATGTTGTTTTCACAGTTACGTGGAGACAGTTTTTGGATCGGCAGCATGCATCAACGGCTCCTTTGTCGACATCGATGTCGATTCTTTCGGATGCAGCAACCGTAACGTGTTCCTGGACAGGAAATCGGCTAAATCTTTCTTTAGCACCCTTGCAAACGTTATTAATCCTGTGATGCTCGAACTGGTATGGCACATATTTTCCAACAGGTCTGCGTATAATACGTACTACAATTGCTTTACGCGTTTAGGTAGGAAGTTGTCTCGGAAGCCAGATCATTCCTCATCTACCATCCAACCCTCCGGATGTTGAAGCTCTCCGGTTGTATATAATTCTGCCAATGTGTCACCTATTTGATTCGGCTCTTTATTTTCTGGACGTTCTAATTCCATTCGGTAATGCATTGTTAAAACTTCGCAGTGAAGCGGCGAAAGTCATAGGTAAGATTTGTGATGTATTTCTGTTGGGCATCCTGTTTCATTCATATAAAAATATTTGCAAAACAGCAATTTTATAACACAAACTGCAGTATTTTTTGTGTTATGGGTGCCGCGTTTAAATTTCTTTTATTTTTTCGCAGACTCTTGGTGGAGTCGATTAGAAATTGGGGACTTCTCGCATCTAATCTCTGTAATTTAGTCCTTTTCCTATATTGTGCTTTTAGATGGAATGTAATTTTTGATTAATTTGTGTCTGTTGTTGCAGATGTACAAGAAATACGTGATCTCCGTGATCACTCGTGATCGACCAAACCTGGAGGTTCGGGCAATATTTAACGCAGTGTGATTAAAAAGCCACTATGAATATGTTATATTAAACATTATTTCAGAATTGATTGTACGTACAGTTTACTAAAAATAGTGGTGACTTTTTAATCACTCCTTGTTAAGTGATTTAGTTATTTTATGAGATATACATTTTTGCCAGGTTTCTATGAGGCAAGGGTTAGATGTTTCTTTGAGGATTCTGGAAAAGTTGTACAAGACCAACCATGAAAGGTCTGAGGATGTGCCTTACGAGGCATTTTACATCCCTGAATTGACAGAAAACGTTGACGTTAGGATCGACTACTTGCATTGGCTTCAGTGCGAAACTACATCCCGTGCCGTAAGACCGATACGAGTTTAGCAATATATGTTAAGTAAATGTGTCAAAGTCGCCATTTTGTCGAATTGCTAGTGCTCAAGTTTGCAAAGTGGTTACTTAACTGGCCACTTTTCAAATTTGCTAGTAAGTTACCAAACTTGCTGACTGCATCGCCAATGTAAAGAAATTTTGAAACTGCAACTACACGAAGGAAAAATATAAACAAAGCAAGTGTTGGATTGAAATATGTGGATGTAAATTAGTTAAAATAGGAAAATTCGTTATATCTTTAGTGAAATTCACAATTTTGGGCCGATTTTGCTTCGTTAAAACCGATATTTCGTTCTATCCGGAGATTTGTGTCGTTGCGCACATAGGGAAAAATTTGGTTTCGCACAAAACAGTTTGTAAAAAGCGAATTTCGTTATAAGCGAGTACGTTATAGGTGGAGTCGACTGTATAGTTAAAGACAACTAGTATATATTTTCAGCATAGTCTGCAAAAGTCATTAGAAGGTTGCAGTTACTATATTTCTTTACATTGGCGATGCAGTCAGCCAGTTTGTTTAACTTACTAGCAATTCGCCACTTTGAAAACTTGCTAGTAATTCGACAGAATGGCGACTTCGACACATTTACTGTAACATATACTTATTATACACTTCTGGATTGAAATTGCATTGTATATTTTTTAAGGGACAACTGTTTTTCTGCAATTTTCCTTTTGTGTTTGATGCACAAGCGAAGACAATTCTCATGCAAACTGACGCGGTTTTGCAAATGCAGGTATGCATCGTGCCGTTATGACATGATTGCCGCGAATATTAATGTTTGGTCTCATGAACAATTAGCATGCAATGGATGAAGTGTACAGACAGAACATTGCAAGTTTCTTCTTCTCAGTGGACCCTTCAAACCCGTACCTCATCCTACACGTGTCTCGGGAAAATCTAGTGAGGGAAACTTTGAACCAACTGGAGAAGAAAGACAAAACTGACTTGAAGAAACCTTTGAAGGTAACGGTGAGGTTTGTTGCAATTCCCCATTTACAGCAGAGATTAATTGAGCAAACGTCTCGCTAAAAATTGATTGTAAGGTTACTTTTTATGGAGAAGATGCTGTGGATGCTGGCGGTGTTAGAAAAGAGTTTTTCATGCTTTTGCTCCGAGACATCATCGATCCAAAGTACGGCATGTTTAAATTATGCGAGGAGACAAATTGCATCTGGTTTAACGAAAAGGTACCACATTAGTCTTTCTATTTGCAGTGCATGAATTGTGATACTCATTTTATTGCAGACATTTGAAGAAGATTTATTGTTTCGGCTGATTGGCATTCTATGCGGGTTGGCCATTTATAATGGCAATATAATAAATTTGCCATTTCCTCTTGCACTTTACAAGAAACTTCTGAACGAGTACGTTCAAATGTACACAAGTACGTGTAAATAAACACTAATTGTTGTCGGTGTTGTTTTCAGGGAATTAAAGCTGGATGATTTAAGAGGTCTTTCACCATCAATTACAAAGTTAGAAGAGTAGATTTGACATTGTAATGAATACCCTATTGGAAAAAACCATCACATGATGGTGTTCCATAAACCATCACGGTGATGGTCCATGCTAGTGAATGGTACCAGATCATGTGATCTGGAATTGTCAACCATCACAAACCATCACCCACCATCACGCATCACAATAAACCACCATCACAGACCATCATGAACCATCAGGAACCATCACATGGACCATCACCGTGATGGATTATGAAACACCATCACGTGATGCTTTTTTCCAATAGGGGTGTATTTTCACCTCTTCTTTGATATTGAAGACCTCATATTTCCTACACTGTCTTAGACTCTTTTGGAGTTATACTGTAAGTATGTACATAGTACAGAACCATAAAATAATAACTGATGAAAAATAAATCACACCCATACAGGACTATGACAACTTTATTATGCATAGGACAAGATGGATGGCTCATGCAGCACCTATACTGGACTGAACAGAAAATCATTGTACAAAGGACTTGACAATACAGTACAGTGACTTGTGAGAGCTACAGTGCATTGATTTCCTGGTTATTCAAATAAATAATGTCATTCACCACATTTTTACTATGCAAGTACAGTACTTTATTGTTTTACACACATTTCTGCACCCAATGATACATTACAACAGCATACTTACTACCCACGATCACGTTGTGCTTCACTGCAACGCATCCCTGTTTGTGTTGCGAACTCGATGTTCAGGGGTAGCAGCCAATTTGTAATCTGTTGTCAGCAACGTGTTCACAGTAACATTGGCTTGGTTTTTTGCAATTTACACTACCAACCCGACGCAACAGCTGACAAATTTGGAATCGGTTTGACCTTGACGCTGTGGTCCAAGGTCATGTAACATATGATTTGTGAAATCCTCACCAGCTACTTCCTATTGGCTTGTTCAACTTTAGCAATGCTATCTCTAACCATTCCACTGTTAAATCAACATGATGGACTTTTGTACCACCCTGTATAAAATGTATGTAAACCCAATAAAATTGTAGGCAGGAATAATTTGGAGTCGTTTATTTGCGTATACATTTCTAGACGTTCGTGTTTGTTCGAGTTTACTAGTCTTTGTTAATGAGCGACTCCACATTCAGTAGGGGAAGTGCAGTGGGCGTGGACTAGGCTAGCCTTCCACTTTTCACGGCAGAAGTTCTGTGCTGAGGGATGCTGCGGTTGCGTCGGCACACTTTCCTGGATAGGGGTGGCACGGAACTGTGTCACGGATCCTTCATGCAGGAACCCGTGGGTCAATGGTCGGTGTGCCGAGGGGGACGGGTGCGATCAGCAAATTTGGCCTCGCCAGACGTGGTGCAGATGGAGTCCAGAAGGTTCTCTGTAATTTGGGCTTGAAGGGGATGAGGAGAAAGTCACACAGCATCGGTGGTGTCTTTGGAGGAACCTTCGATAGCGGATCGGAACCAGTTAGCAGAGGAGCTTCGAGTTTGGTTACCTGGACGTTGATAACCAGAAGTGTTAGGTTTGATGTCTCTCGGCGTTGGCGCCACAGGTATTGGACCGATCGTTAACAACAGGCTTCAGTGATAGTAGAGGCGTACCATACTGGTGTTGGGCTCAAAGAATGGTTCATTCTTGGATCTGTTGTATTTGATCACTTAGTTCTTGTTGGCTTTTGATGATAACGTGCTGCTGGAAGTCCGAAACCTACATCGCTGCAGTCTTGGCTTGGAGAGCTTGGCTACTTCCTTCCTGGTCCATGGTGATATTTGGAGTGAGGTTGTGGTAGTCCCAAAGCAAGTAGTTTTGCTGGCAAGACGCAAGGGCAAGCTGGCCTACCAGGATGTGGGACCCATGGGTTTGTACAGCCGGCTGAGTGTGGTTAAGGGTCCTTTGCAGAAAGTGGTACTCCTTGAGGTCATTGATGTGGAATGTGATCATGTGTCCTCAAAGTATGTAGGTCACATAATAGAGCACTTTTGTAATGGTGCAGGGACCTTCCCATCGAAGTTGCAGTTTCTTGGCGGGGCCAGTGACGACATCCAACAAACGGTGTGCCCAGAAGAGGGCATGCTCTCCCTTTTGAAAAGTCACCTGTTGATGAGACTGGTTGTAATATGTTTTTGCTATTAGACCTTGTTTGAGTGCTTCTTCCTCAGCTTCTGTGAAGGCAAAGGCCTGTACGAGACGTTGCTGTTTTTGTGAAATACTCGTTGATGGAAAGTTGAGCCAGTTTAGGATTGTGTGACATGGTTGTATTCCGTAGATGAGGTACGCCGGAGTGTGTCCAGTCGACTGATGGATGACTCGCGGTTCTCATAGGAAAGAGTTGCGAGAGGTTCTCATCCCATCACTGATGACTTTCTGTGTAGATGAGCAGTTTGGCGACTAGGACTCTGTTGGTCCCTTCTGTAGTATTGGACTGTGCATGGTAACTGGGAGTGAAGCGTTGTACAATAAAAAATTCTTTACACAGAGGCTTGAATGGTTCCCTTTGAACTGCTTCCTATTGTCCGTATGGTGACTACGGCGGTAGTTTCGTTTCGGATGGGAAATGCTTCTACAAAGCGGGTCGCGCTGTCCATGAAGACGAGTAGAAGGCAATGACGATGATATGTCTGAGATAGAGTGCCATGAAGGTCTGCGGAGATTTCTTGCCATGGTTGTGTCCAAGCCCGTGGTTAGAGAAGATTCTTTCCTTTGGCTTGCCCACTTTTATAGCGTTGTCAGGCATCACAGGAATGAGGGTAGCCTCGGAAGGAGCATGTCATCCCTGTTCAAGTAAAAGTTGGCTGTCTGGATGCGACGAAGTGTGATCATGGAAAATTGTTGTATGACTATGCGAAAACTGCTGAGACCATGGTTGCTATTCCGCTATGACATGTATTTGTAGAGGACATAATTTGTGAGGGTGTAGCCGTCTAAGTTGTTGCCAGGACGTAACTGTTTCTTGAGGTTCAGGAGCTCTGGGTGCCTTGATCATGGTGCTCGCAGATGGTGTCCATACTGATGAGTGTTGTGTCCGTGGCATCGTTGTCATCAGTGTTGACGATGGTAACCATGTAACAGTGTGCAGCCTGGTATATGTTTCCTGGTCTGCAGATTATAGAGAAATAAAACTCTTGAGGTCAAAGGGCCCACCGCATCCGACGTCCACCATGACGTCCACCATGTCCAACATGATTTCTCTTTATTGCAAAAAATGAATTTAGTTAAAAGTCTGATAGGCATGATGCTTTTACGAGGTGGGGCGAATCGATTCGGCACGAGTCCTTTTACCTCCAGCTAACCGTTCAAGGATTTGAAATCATAAATCCAATGTTAGTGTCAGTTAGAAAGCTGTAGAGGACCATTAATTAGAGAGCTATCACTTATTTTTTTGCAATAAAAAGAAATCATGTTACGAGCACCACTGTATATATTTTCCCAGAACGGTTTTCCAACAGCTGTTTTTCACTGCAACTGCAACTTGCATTGCTGTCTGGCCAACTTAACACTAAATTCCCTGTGTAGCACAGCAGAGAGTATATAAGACTAAAATAGTCCCATGCTAAGAACCTCCTCGGAGAGTCAGTTAACAGCTATTAAGTAAAGCGTTATTTTTATAGCAAGCTCCAAGGCAAGCACAACTGCACTGTGCTCATAGAGTGTCTGATGTAGCCGCACTCAAATCTTTCATTCATAATTCAAAAAGTGACTTGTTACCACAAAACTTATGCCATTTTTAAAATTACATAATATTTGAAGAAAACTCGGTGTTACATTGTAAATGTTTTTACAACTGGACTAAAATGTTGTGACTATATATGTCTAAATAAAAATTGCAAATCTGCTGCTGAATTATGCACTGTATACAAGGAGGTTGAAAGACGGTTGTATATAAAAAGGAAAGGTTAGTATTCTTTACCATGGGCCGATAGGGAAGCAGATGTTGGATGGGAAACTTAGTGGGTGGAGAGCCGCTATTAATTGGCTGTGTTTTCCACCTCATCAAATTGTATCCGCCATAAAATAATTCCCGACCCCTCGGTTTTATCGAAACACATCTGTGAACGTAAAAGATCTGGAGCGTGTCAAAACGTAGGGGAGACCGGGGCCAAATGCGTCAAAAATCACTTACGAATTAATTCTAGTAAAACTATTTGTCGTAAAATTGT
>JAQIWR010002650.1:0-10741 GCA_034695945.1 Glomeris hexasticha | reverse complement strand
GTAGTTCAGGTAGTTCAGTCAATGGTTGAAAAGTGTATGACTTGGTGGTAGTGGCCCCTTTCTAGCAGGGGGATAGGCACAGGCTAGTTTCACTGGTTGTGGGCCAACGTTCATAAAGAAATTAATAAAACCTGTACTGAAGTAAAAAAATATCCTGCTCTGGATCCCATAGAAATGGATGATCCAATAAGCATTCTTTGACCGGTTTATTTTTGAATTGGCGGAGTAAAAATGTGAAACTATCATAATTTTGTGGCAGTTTTCCGTATTGCTACTTTAGCCAACTCCAAAAATGTAGGCCCATTCACTAAATCTTCTGCAACACTTATTTCTCTCAATAAAGCCCTACACCACTTAACCCTGTCACTACCAAGTCCAAATCAAAACTCACAAAAAAAAAGTCAACTAAATTTTGATTAACTTATCCAATGACATGACAAAAATATCAAATAGGATTTTTTTTGGCTAATCATTTATCAAATTATAGCATGTACACAATTGTGTACAAAAGTAGTCAGCTATCACAACACACATATTACGGATTATCAATGCTCATCATAGTATTTGATGTTTCAAATCAATTTAGAAACAGTGTGGTAGCAAAGTATTTTATTATTTGATGTTCATTGCATTACACAAATAGGATATTATTTCAAATGGAAAGACCGGAAACAATTTCTATCCTTAGTCAAACACAATTACACATCACATTTTGTGCAATGGATTCGAGATCTACCTTTACCATTCTGAGCCTTTCATCTACCCAGTAAACTATTCACACAATGAACAGGCAAGTGGTCTATAGTGTCCATTCACACTGCATTACTTGGACGAACTTCATAGTTTCCATTGCGCACAGTAATACGGGTATTCTAACTGTCGTCCAATGTGTTGCTGGGACACCCTTGCTTTCTACTTTGGTCAGCACACCCAGTTTTCACTACACAAAGGGACTATCGAAGATTATTTTCGCGGGACGGGGTGTCCGTGGGGTTTTCAGCCGAAGGAATATAGTCAAAAGTAATACAGTGGGTATCAATTAAAAGTAGCCAGGGAGCGAGACTTTCAATCGGTAACGGTACAGTTCGGAACAAGAAAGAGCGCAAATTATACAATACTCCCATGTTATCTGTAAAGATTCGCACAAAATATAAGTTAGATTTAGCAATCCAATTAATAGCCCAAAGCGCCGCAGCTAACTCTGCTCGAAAAATCGGAGTAGTAACAATGGAAAAAGAAAAGGTTCCGTTAGGAGTGACAATGGCAATTGACGTAGGCGTGGCATCCACAAACACCGAAAAGCGAAACGCCGCGAACTTATTGCTAAGAATGGCAGACCAAGAAACGGCGGTTGGGAATGCCTTAACTGTATCCCAGAACAAAGGGTCGGGATCCATCGTAAACAACCTATAGGCCAGTGCAAGGCCTGAGCCAAAAACACAAAATAACCCCTTAAACGTTCTAGTTGCTTAGTAGTAATGGCGGACGGTGCTAGTTCGCAGCATCTTTTCCATTTGCGTAGTTTATCGGCTGACAAACTCACTGTTGCCGACGGAAGATCGAGGATCAGACCAAGGAACTTGATTACGGATGAGGGCTGTACATCCGATTTGGTCCAGTTTACCGCCAGGGCTCCGTCCTTGTCGAGATTCTGCATCCGTCGAACCATTTCTAACAAGGGTTCGTAGTGCCCGGTGCAGCGGACATCATCCTCGTAGACGGATACAATAATCGGAAGGCCGTGTGCCACAGACAGAAACACGTGTTTAGTAACAATCTGCATAAAATAAGGGGCCCACGCCCAACCCATAGGCAAACGTTTCCAGCTAAAAAACAGAACCAATACGAATTCCGAACCACTGACGAGCTAACGGATGCAAAGGCACGTGCCAAAACCCGTTTTTGAGATCAAACCGTATGGCGAAGTGTCCATGGTGAATGGCCTGATGAATCGTTGGTAGCTTGAACCGTGGAGGCCATTGAAGGGACGTCACTGGGGACATGTCGTAGATTGTCCTGTCTGGCTTGTTGTCCGGCTTGGGAACGGTACACAGTCGAAACGTCCACTTGGTCTGGGAACGGTATGCTGGCTCAAGGACGCCGGCGAGGACCATGTCTTGCACGAGAGGAAGGAACTTAGGATGCGTTCCGTCCGCGAAGGGGCCGATGTCTGGAGGGAAGTAACATAGACCTGAGTCGCAAATCTTTTGCGAAGTACCATAGCATGGTAGTAAGGGAACCCCGTAGGTAGGAGTCTTGATGTCCGCCACGGTAGGGAAGCGTGGTGGTTTGGACGTTAATTCCTCTGGCCGAAGAATTTGGTTCAACACCTGAGCGTTGGTCTGCTCGGAGGCCAAGTCGTCTTGATGCCCGTCGTCCTGGTCCGACGATGCGGCGTCTGACCATTGTATGTCCCGGATGACTCGATCGTAGATTGACGAGAGATGGGATGAGGGCCATGAAGGTAAGGACCAACCGTCTGTAGGAACCGCGACACCATCCTCAGTAGTAGTCTCTAATACCTGCCACCAATCCTCCGGGAGGTCCTGTTGAAGGTCCTCCGGCCCAAGAAGCGAAGAGAATCTGCGGATCCGTCCGAAGACGTACACGAAGACTCAATCGCAGACCACCGCCCCGCTCGATGTCGAAGTCGAAAACGTCTACTTCTTTGCGGCCTTCTTCGGGGCCTGTCGACCGCCGCGTTGCGGTTGTCGTGGGCCTGGATAAGGTCGCGGACTAGGACGAACATGTTTTATGTCGAAATCAAATTGGCTGGTTAGCCGAGGAGTACTGGAGGAAATCGCCGTAGGCCAGCGTGTTCAGCCACAATTGCTAACGATCGGAGACGTTGCCAGAAGATTCCCCGGGTCTTGACGTCGAAATGTCCCAAGTAACAGATAAGTTCGACGAGGAGTTCAATCTCGTGCCAATCGCGTGGTTTCAGGTTTCCATTACTGCGCAAAGCCTGGATGACCGCGATGATGGCTTCGAAGTCGTCGTTGGTCAGCAAGCGCTCGATGCGTTGAACCACAGCAATCCGGTCCCGAGGAATGTCGCGTTCTGGGGACGGCGATCGTGCTCTGTCCCCCTGGCCTGGCGGAGGTCCCGTAGGTGGATATGCACCGCGCTGACGATCCTCCTGGTACATACGGAGGAAATCGTTGAAGTTGTCCTGGAGCTGGTTGAGTTGGTTATGCATTCGCTTGTGCTTACGAGGACTAGGTGGTACAGCCTGACCGTCGGAGTCAGAACCAGACTGTGAGTCAGGAATTTGTTGTAGGTTGCGTTGGGCTCGGGATCGAGTCTCAACACCAGGAGGTCCAGGTTCCGCGAAGAGTCCTTGATCGGCCGTGGTGAGCGTAAACAACATCCACGGCAAACGCGAACTTATTCGCGAAGAAGAAAGAGGACCACTATTCCAGCGCACCGCGAGACTATCGTAAGAACGACTGCTCTCGAAGGAGGTAGCGCTGCGAATGCGGTCTCCTTCACCCGTTCAGGTCTTCATTGCTTTTAGACAACCAATTGGACACGGGCGAGTCCATTACAACCAATCCCGTTCAATGGGCGTATCCCAAAACAACCAATCAGAGCCGAAAAAGGCGGGAAAACACACAAAGGGACTATCGAAGATTATTTTCGCGGGACGGGGCGTCAGCGGGGTTTTCTGCCGACGGAATATAGTCAAACGTTATACAGTAGGTATCAATTAATTCCAACCAAGGGGCCAAACTATCGATAGGTAAATGTACAGATCGGAACAGGAACGAACGCAAATTATATAATACTGCCATATTATCCGTAAAAATACGTACAAAAAACAAATTCGCCCTGGCGACCCAATTAATGGCCCAAAGTGCCGCAGCTAATTCCGCTTGAAAAATCGGTGTAGGAGGAATGGCAAAGGTAAAGGTTCCGTTAGGGGTTACAATGGCAATGGAAGACGGTGTAGCGTCAACAAAAACGGAGAACCGAAAAGGCGCGAACTTATTACTAAGTAGGCTAGACCAAGATACTGCGGTAGGGAAATCCTTTACGGTATCCCAAAACATAGACGTAGGAATCCAACGCAAACATCCTAATGGCCAATGCAATGCCTGTGCCAAGAAAACAAAATACCCTCTTAAACGTTCCAATTGCTTAGACGTAACGGCCGATGGTGCGAGTTCGCAACATCTTTTCCACTTGCGGAGCTTATCGGCCGATAAACTTACAGTGGTCGTAGGGAGATCCAGGATGAGACCCAGAAATTTGATGACCGACGAGGGCTGGACATCAGATTTGGTCCAGTTTACCGCTAAGGCGCTATCTTTGTGAGAGGTTTTGCATACGGCGAACCATCTCCATTAGCTTGGTCCTGACCATCGGAGTGGAAGGTGGTTGCGGAATCACTGGTACGGTAGATGTAGAAGAGGCAGGTGATGACGGAAGTGTACAGTGTCTTTTATCAAGTGCCTTGTTGGCCAGTAGTAATGCACGCATGGCTTCTTCGTAACGGGCTTCACATTCCTGAACGTCGGTCTCATATTCGTTGTCTGTTAAGGTGGCGTGGACCTCCTCATCGATGGCTCGGAGAGTTGAGATAGTGTCAGCCAACAAGTCTCTGTAGAGTTCCACATCGGTTGCAGAAGTGGTGTCAGTGATAGTAGAGATTCTGTGTATTTGTTTCGTAATAGACGCACGAGTTGCAGCGCGTTTGCGCTTCAGCAAGACTGCAGACTGTGGTGCAGTTGCACTGTCGGAAGGCATTGTTGAAAATTGGTGAAATTCTTATTTTCAGACTTAAAATACAGCTTCGGGATGCTGAAATTCGGGTTCAGGCTGTATTTTTCAGTCAGAAAAAGTGTTTTTTGTGCTGGCGGTCAAACGGCGGCGTCACCGCATCCGTGGCGGTCAAACGTCCGAGGCGGGAAAACGGCGGCGTCACCGCGTCCTTCGGGAGAAGCAAGATGGCGGAGTACGGTAGTGACGCTTGTAGCGATGCGGACGACGACGGCAGCGATCTTCGGAAGCGTCTTGGGGGTGCGGTAGGCAAAGTATTGAAGCCGCAGAAGTCGCCCAAACGCGGATTTCGTGCTGAAGATGAAGCCACAGCTGCTGGAGACGGTTTTTCGGTCGGTTTTCGGCTGCGGAGCAGGTTTTTCGGCCGTTGTTTGGCGAGTTTCGGAAGTTAGGCCTATACGGAATTAAGCCTAACTCGGACTTTGTGTCGGTTTTTGATTTCCAGGTCGGATTTTCGGATCGGAAACGGATTTTTGAAGCAACTTTCGGAGATGGCACGGGTTCGTGCACCAAATTGTGTGGTGTTATAGCTGGGAGAGCAATAAAACACTTCGGTTGATATAACTTGTTGCTTGTTTATTCTTGGAACTTCAACATGGAACGTCAAACTGAACTGAACTCATAAAAAATCGGAATATCGATACAAACGATATATTTCTATCGATCACATATATATTTCAACAAAACGATAAATCTCAATTCCCCACACTCTCCCCACCTTGGTCATCTATTACTTCAAGTGGGATGACCAACTGGAAGGGTCGACTTATGCGGGATCTATTTGGCATGTCTAGCACACATGTTCGGGGTATTCCATCTCTTCCCATTCGGACTTCCGAAATTCTTCCTATTTTCCAAAGATGGCGAGGACGCATCTCTTCGTGGATCATCACCACATCTCCTATCTTCAAAGGAGAACCGCGAGGTTGTTTAACTTGATGGTAACTTCTAAGATCCAAAAGATATTCTTTCGTCCAGCGCTTCCAGAAGTCCTCAATATTTCTTTGACGGATTTTCCATTCTTTGGTCAGTGGATTAACCACGTTTGAGCATCCTTCAGATGGTATTTCGGTTAGTTTTCTCCCCACAAGGAAATGTGCAGGAGTAAGCGGTTCAATTTCAGTAGAATTGTAGTCATGGACTATTGGCCGGCTGTTGAGCGCCGCCTCAATCCCCACGAGCACGGTGCTCAGTTCTTCAGATGTTAACAGCTGGCGTCCTAGCGTTTTTCGTAGGCAGCGTTTTACGGTACCAATCATGCGCTCCCACCATCCTCCCCACCAGGCGGCGCGTTCCACTATGAACTTCCATCGAATGCCCTGATGAGCGAGGTAACTTTGAACGGTGGCGGAGTTGAGAGATGACCAAATTTCTCGGAGGACATTGTCGGAGGCATGAAAGGTCTTGGCATTGTCTGAGTAAATGGTGTTCGGAACGCCACGTCGTCCCACGAAGCGTTGAAGAGCACAGAGGAATGTCAGAGCAGACATGTCAGATGCCAATTCGAGATGAATGGCTCGGACCGAACCACAGGTGAATATAAGTATGTACGCTTTTTGTGGGATCTGGCCGTTACGGATGAATAATGGTCCGGCAAAGTCGATGCCAGTGACAGCAAATGGTGAGGTTGTTGTCAAGCGGTCCAGAGGTAGTGGAGCTTCAATTGGGTGAGAAGCAGTTGCTCGTTGTTTACGGCACGGAAGACACTTACTGAGGACGGATTTGATCACCTGGCGACCCTTCAGAATCCAAAACTTTGAACGAAGTTCAGAAAGGACGATGCGGACGCCCAGGTGATGTAGACGGATGTGAGTGTCTGCGATAAGTAACTGGGTGAAACGGTGGCTACCATGTAGAAGCCATGGGTGCTTTTCTTCATGGCTGAGAGGAGCAAATTGAAGGCGTCCACCAAGACGAAGAAGGCCAGATTCCAGAAAAGGGTTGTAGCGGCGGAGGAGCGAGGATTTCGGAAGTGGCTCACCCTTCTGCAACGCATCCAGATCGACGTGAAAATAGCAACGTTGGACAACGCCAATCCAGTAGTTAGTAGCTTCGGAGATTTCACAAGCGGTGAGCTCCCCACCTTTGCGGACAGTGTGACGACAGTTGTAAACAAAACGGAGGGTCCAAGCTGTAGCGCGGATGAGTCGCTTGTAGAGGCTGAAGCGGGTTACATCTACGAGCGTAGTGGAAAGCTGTGGTGTGTCTACTGCAAGTACGTCTTTGCGGCGAATGCGTGTTTCGGTGTTGACATCGGAAGAGGAATCGAGTTTATTGTCAATAGGAGGCCACTGATCAGTCGGAAGTGAAAGCCACGAAGGACCATTCCACCATGATGAAGCGAGGCGAAGTCTCTCAACCGAAAGACCACGGGATAAGAAATCCGCCGGGTTGTCGACTCCAGGGCAGTGTCGCCACTGGTCTGGTGTGGTAGAGTTGCGGATTTCAACAACACGGTTTGCGACAAACGTTTTCCATCGCGTCGGGTCTCCCTTGATCCAGGCGAGTGCGACAGTTGCGTCAGTCCATAAAACGGCTTCAACGGGGCGATGCGTGGCCGTGCAAAAGAAACGGAGTAACCGGGTTCCCAGTAGTGCAGCTAGGAGTTCTAGACGTGGCAAGGTGACCTTTTTTACAGGAGCAAGACGGGCTTTGCTGCACAGTAGGAAAACTCGTGCAGGCACAGTATCAGCTAGGCGGACGTAAAGCACAGCTCCGTAGGCACGCTCGCTGGCATCACAAAATACGTGGAGTTGTTGAGATGAACGGTTAGCAGCTTGAGTTCCCACCCAACGAGGAACAGTCAGGGTTGTTAACTGGTGAAGATCGGTGATCCAAGAAGACCATCGGGAGGCTATGTCATGTGGCAAAACTTCGTCCCAGTGAAGACATCTTATCCAGGTGTCCTGAAAGATGATTTTGCCAGCGATGGACACAGGTGAGAAAAGGCCGACTGGATCATAGATACGGGCAATAGAAGCCAGCAGTAGACGTTTGGAGCCAGGCTGAGCAGCAAGTGAAGTGGCGTAGTCGCGGCAATCAATGAAGAAACTGTCTTCCATTGTGTTCCAGTTCATGCCAAGTATGCGGGTGGACATGACGTAGGGAGTTTTTTCAGAATCCCATACAGAACGGAGTAACGCGGAGTTGGTAGCCCACTTCGACAAAGGAAGTTGGATTTCATTCAGAAGACCAGTCACTTCTCGGTACAGGGAAACAGCCTTGTGGTCATCGTCGGAGCCCGAAGAAAAGTCATCAACATAGAAGCTGTCGTCTACGGTTTCAGCCGCAATCGGGTAGAGTGCAGCAAAGGTGTTTGCCAAATGACGGATAGAAGCGGAGAGCAGAAAGGGCCCGGAGACAAGTCCGAAGAGTAGACGCTTGAAGCGGTATATGACAACGGAGTCAGTGCAGACCAGTTGTCCATCTGCATTCCTGATGGTGTCGAACCAAAAGAAGCGGGTAACGTCTCTGTCATTCGGAGCAAGGACCAATTGCAGGAAGGCCTTGCTGCCATCAGCTGTTAGAGCACACGGGTAAAGTCGGAATCGGAGGAGTACGGCCAAAACATCAGGCAGGAGGTTTGGTCCAACTTCTAAAGCATCATTCACGGAAACAGAACCTTTCTCGTGTGAAGACGCGTCAAAAACAATGCGGCACTGCGTTGTACTTCGATGAGGGCGGAGAATGGCATGATGAGGAAGGTAGTAGACTCGTTCCGGGACGTCTTCTTCATCAGGTACCTTTTCAACATGGTTATGTTGAATGTAGTCGGACATGCAGTGTTCGTACTGTTGGCGGAACTCCGGAAAGGCAACAAACTTGCGACAGAGAGCTTCAAATCGTTTCAGTGCGGTGTTGCGGTTGTCGGATTTCAAAGGGACGTTGTCTTTCCAGGGTAGTGACACAATACCACGGTGGTCTTTTATTACAAAAGAGGCAGCAAACTTCTTGCGAAGATCGTCATTCTGTTGTTTGATCGGGAGGTTAGTATCATCGGTGATACCAATGGCATCGAGACCCCAAAGGCATTGCGGATCCATGAGGGGAATGTCCGAAGTGTATACATTGTTGACTTGTACAGTCTGTACAACAACATTGGTTTCGGTGCCGTGGAGTACCCAGCCGAGATGTGACGGCAACAGAACAAGTGTGTCGGTAAGCGGAACGGGACCAGCTTTTTTCATCAGCTTCCAATAATAGTCAGATCCAATGAGGACTTCGATGGGTAAATCAGAGTGATCATCTTGCGGGTCAGCGAGCTGAAGATCATTGGCACGGGTAGAAGTGATAGCCGTTTGCGGAATGCGTGGATGTGGAGAATAGCGGTTCTGTGACTCAAATGCGATGACATCAGTAGAGAATTGCTTGAGAAAGCTGGAGATATGGACTCGGACTACACGGCGTCGTTGTGTAACGTAATCGGAGTTTTCAAAGGCGCGGACAGCGACATCTTGATCGCTAACAATCTCCAGCTGGAGCTTGTCGAGTAACGGTGCGGAAATGAAGCTTGACTGGCTTCCCGGATCCAGCACGCAGCGGGTTACGTGCTCAATGCCATTTGTTCCGGAGACTCGGATGCGGGCCGTCTGCAGGTAGGTGAAGGATGGAAGCATCAAGTCCACTTTCCCAACGGTCGTAGGTGTAGCTGGAGCTGGTGTTGTTTGTGTCACAGACATCGTCGCAGTAGAATGGTCTACAGCATGTTGCGGGGATGAAGTTGAAGTTGACTGAGTAGTAGACTCGCATATGGCACAATGATGACTGCGTCGACATATGCTGCATTTCCACTGTCCTTGTTTTGAACCATTTTTGGCCATATGGCCTGTACGAAGACAAAGAAAGCAGCGTTTGGAGTCGCGAAGCTTCGCAGATCGTTCTCGTGGAGCAGTAACCACATTGCACGCATCACTGTAGTGGTAGGTACCGGTACAGAATGCACACCAAGGTGTGCGAGGTTGTGCTTTTTGTGATGGAATAGCGGATTTCTGCGTAAGTGTTGAAGAACCTGACTTCATCTTCTTCTTAGTGTCCACCGAAAATGTGGATGTAGCCAGTTGATCATCGCAGGAAGAGAACACAGCGGTTTCACCTTTTATTTTGGACAGGGTGAGAGCTTTCAGTCTCAAGTTGCAGGAATTGCATCAGTTCAGCGAGATTGGAATCGCAGATGGTCTGCCGCTTTGCATACACAATCCATCGTTGGCAGATGTCGTACGGAAATGCACGGAGAATTATCGATGTGAGGACCCTACCAAAGGAGTTGACATCTTCACCAAGAGCTTGAAGTGCTTGGATGTGACTACGGCAGTTGATAAACAGATCACTGAGATTTTGCGGAGTAGGGTGTAAAGGTGAAGTAATCCCTACGAGAAAGTCTACATGGGCCTGGATGCAGCGGTTAAGGTCTCCATACTTGTCCAGTAGAAGACGTTTGGTTTCATCATAGGTGAGAGCGGTGCTGGGAATGCCATCAGTGAGTCTACAAGGTTCATCTCGTAGATAACTTCGGAGGAACAGGTGTTTATCGATGATGGTGATACCCGGGTTTGCATCGATACTACTAGAGAAAACATATACCTATGTAGGAATGAAATACGAATTAAATGTAACTAACACCTGCAATACACGTATATTTAAAATTAAAAAACGTACTAAAAACTGGCCACTACAGCTTACCTAGAAGTACTATGCAGGTCATTTTGACCGGAAATGGATATTCTGTGACAAAACCTAATTAGTTATCTCCAACTACACTTACACTAAAGTTCCGTCTATAACGCGCACCCGTGTATAACGCGCACCCTTATTTCTGACAAGGAAGTGACATTTTTCATTAGATAAAGCGCACCCCATGTATAAGGCGCATGTTGCGGGTGAGCCAAGGAGGTTGGAAGTGCGCGCGGGCGCGCGCGTTAACAGGAGGGAGCGCGTAAGGCAAAACGTGAATGTGGTTTTT